>VCAZ01000004.1:2640000-2927500 GCA_005784505.1 Bagarius yarrelli | reverse complement strand
CCTTATGCTCAATCATCTTTATGTGTAGTCAAGTGCAGTGGCTTTATTGTTGTGAAGCGAGAGATTATTTAACCTTGACCATGGTGGGGCATAAAAATGACACAGACACACATGAGACTAAACACAGTCTCCGGAAATGAAGATGTTCCAGATGTTGTCTTATTTCTACTCCCATTAAAGCCTTTACATTTCTGAAAAGTCTTTCCACTAGATTAGGTCATGTGACTGTGGGGATTTGTGTTCATTTAGCTACAATAGTATTAGTAAAATCAGACACTAATATTGAGGTGAGAAGGTCTGGGGTGCAGTCAGTCAGTGTTTTAGTTTATTCCAAAGGTGTTCAGTTTAAATAGGTTAAGTCAGAGTCAGGATTCTGTGCTGGACACTCGAGTTCTTCCACTTCACAACACAGCATGTCTTCATGGAGCTCAGGGGATTTGTGCACAGGAGCATTGTCATGCTGGAACAGGGTTTGAGTCTTAAAGGGGAATCATTATGCCAAGAGATAGGAAGCATAACTTTTACATTTCCTAGATCTGTCAGACGCCCCCCACATACAGAGTGACATAACATTTATCTAACTTTTTTATCCAGCTGACTAGTTGAGCTGACTAGTTGAGCAGTTCCAACTTGGTGGTGCTGGAAATTTGACCCTAACGATTTTACACTCAGTAATCGGCTACTTTTGACTATATAGTGTACATTAACATATATATATGTTGTAAACTTTAGTCTATACTGATGTACTAGTTCTGTCAAAACTATAAGATTTTAGTGTTTTTTGTAGTAGAACCTTTTTTGGCAAATGTATGAATCTTTTCTATGTGGTCATTAGTAAGGGATGAGTATTATCTGGGGACTTGGGTGTAATTTCGAAATTATATATATTATAAACAGATACATGTTTCTAACCAGATGCCGCTGTAGACTATAGTCATACATCTTTATCTTTTTCTGGTGACGTTCAGCTTTTTATTTCTGAAAATTGTACGGTTGTATGGTGTATAGTGATTATGCAGCACCCAAAACACTCCAGCCTTTTTTTGTTCATGCACAGGAAACAGAAACCTTTAGAAAATGATACTCAAACTCGCCAAATCACAGAGATGCAGATTCGCACGAGACTATTATTATCACCAGACCTCAGTGTTGGATGAAATATGGTAGGTTATTTTATTACTTTAGCAATTTCAGTCATGGATGAGCCACACGGGATTATTAGAAGAGCCGCAATTCTCAGAAATGACCAGAGGTCCCCAGATGATACTAATCCAAAAAGTTACATGCAAAAGTATACTATATAATCGCTAATTATTTTTAAATGTTCCCTGTAATTGTTTTAAATTCCCTGTTAAATAACGGCCTTCTTATTCTCAATCAAAAACAGCAAAGTAAGTCGTATTAATCTGCTTTCTCCTTAACGTCTGTGTGTGATTGTGCTTTACTCTGTCTGTACTTGACCTGGTCTGGTTTGCTTTGATGGTTTCTGACTTGCTGGTCTGTGGTTTTGAGGTAAATAACGTCTGAGAGACACAATTTCTATAAACGAAGTCAGCTTTGGATTGTGTTTGTGCAAATCCTTGATGACTTAAATTTTGCATTCTCAACAAGTCTGTGGTCTACTAAAAGGACATCTCTGTGCAGGTACAGTAGAGATTATCACTGACACTACAGACTTTATTCAAACATCAAGCATGTGGCTTGATACGCTTTCACTAGCGCTGTGATGGTCACCATAGAGTTAATGTTCTAAAAGGCAGCGAGGGAGTGGTAGCTCAGTGGTTAAGGTGTTGGACTGCTTAATGGAAGATCGGCACCACCAAGCTGCCACCGTTGAGTCCCTGAGCATGGCCCTTCACCCCTATTTGCTCAGATAGCAAGTCGCGCTGGATAAGAACATCTGCCAAATTTTTTTTTCGGGAAAAGACTTTAAAATCTGCATAGAAAAGCCAAGGTGGGATGAAAGCATTTACGTTTAGGTTCTAATTGTCCCCTAGGACAACATAGATTTTCCAGTATATGACAGAAACTGTTACAGAATTTTGAAAACAAAATAATTTTTATTCATCATATTATTTCGTACTACAGGAGTCGGAACGATGGCAAGGCCAACGAGTTCATAGGCAGTTTTCAAGCACTACTTTCCTTTTGTTGTAGTGAAAGACAAGACTGTTTATATAACGTGCAACTTTTGACCAAGAAGAAAGAGTCTCTCTACGTCGGTGGATCAGTAATTCTAATCTTACGCGCTCACATTTCATTTATTGACCATATTCAATATTAGGGCCATGACCAAAAAGGAGGTATTTGAATGTGATAAACGAGGACATGAAGTTAGTGGGTGTGAGTGAAGAGGATGTAGAGAATAGGGTTAGGTGGGGGCAGATGATTCGTTGTAGCGATGCCTAAAATGAAACAGCCGTAAGGAGAAGATTTAATATTCTCATCCAAGTTATTTGAGACATATTTGAACTATACTTTACTTGTAATGCGATTTCTTTCCCAGGTAATCAATTACATTTATAATAATCTAACTTAGTTACTATTTGTGACAAACAACTAGCAACTATGAATAATCACTGTTTTAAACAGTGAAATTGCAAGAAAATATGCGAAAAAGTCTATTGGGCTGCATTTCCAGACGCAGCAGTCTGTACTTACTTACTCTAGTTCTCCCAGATACTTTAAAGACAGAAAAGTGTAGAAATTGTGGCATAAAAGAAACTCCGGCTTTCATCACCTAACAAAGACAATATTCTTAATTATCGGTTTTATAAAAAACAATTGTAAAAAAAAAAAATAACCTACCCTAAATGTCTGCATATAACTGGGAATAACTGGCTCAAGTCCCACTTTAGAAGCTGTTTAAAACACACACACACACACACAAAGCAACACTATGTCGAACACAGAAACTAGCTTTTAACTTGTCCATCTCCAGCATTTTTATGACACATGACTTTGAGCTCGCATTGTGACGGTTACAATTTATGACTCATTAGCTCAAAATTACAGTTTAACAGAAGAAAACGGCAGCACAAATCGCCACAGTAATCACTTCAGCTAAGTGTGTGCTGAATTCTATAAACCTCTATCAAAATTCCTGTCTTATTCCACGATGTGTGGCATGTATAAAAAATAACCACAAAATTTTTATTATAAACAATTAAGCAAAAAAAAAAAAAAAATTCCACGTTTTTTTTTTTTTATTTTTGCTGTAACAAAGGAAGTAACGTTTTGGATTATTGTTCCATCGTGCACAGTCGGGCTGCAAGATCTCAGAAAAACAAACCCTTTTTTAAATGACTATTTTGTTAGTTTGAGATAAATTTTATGATATTTTTAAATAAAAAGGTTCACCGGATGTCTTGAATAGCTTCATCTGAAAAGAATGAGTCACGCTAGAATAACTGGGATGATCTACTGGGAAATTAGTCCACTTCCTGGAGCTGGTTTCGAACATGTGACTTGCATTTCTCATACTGGAGGAATGAAGATTATAAAAACTTAGATATGGAATAAAAAGATGGATTAAAATTAAAAGAGGCTGTTGTTTTTGGTTTAAACAAATCCAGCAAATAACTTTATATATATATAAAATATATATATAGGACTGACTGACCCATGTTCAACTGCTGTTCACATGGAACCCTTCTCCACTTCGGCCTTCAAAGCTCTCGTTTGAATATTTGCTACTACCACCAAGATCTGCACCTGCGGCGGCTCCACCCGGGCCCGCGTCTTATATATATATATATATATATATCTATATATATATATATATATATATATATATATATATATATATATATATATATATATATATATATATATATATATATATATATATATATATATATATATATGAGAGAGAGAGAGAGAGAGAGAGATACTGTGTGTGTATGTGGTGTATGTGATATTATATATATATATATAGAATATATATATTATATATATATATATTTATATATATATATCTATCATATATATATGAAAAAACGAAAAAATTGATCTGAAAAGAATCGAATGCATATATGAACATACAACAAAATATAAATGAGTAGATCATCACAAATCAAGGGGAAGGGTTCTAGCACTAAAATCATGTTGATATATCTATCTATCTATCTATCTATAGATATAGATGGATAGATATCTATATATGGATATCTAGATTCAAGTTCTAGAACCCTTCCGCTTGTTCTGATTTGTGATGATCTACTCATTTATATTTTGTTGTATGTTCATATATGCATTCGATTCTTTTCAGATTAAGAAGAGTGTGTGTGTGTATATATATTATATACACACACACACACACACACACACACACACACACACACACACACACACACACACACACACACACAGAGAGAGAGAGAGAGAGAGATAGATATATATATAATATATATATATCTATAGATATATAAATACTGTAAGATTAGTTTCATTGATTTGCTTGCTGTGCTGCTATAAAACAGCCCCTTTTAATCCTTAGTCCATTAGACTTTATTCCATTTTCTCCACAATGAATTAATCCGGACTCACACTGCGTGATTTAATGGTCTTTTGCAATTGTTGTTTGTCAGAATGTACGAACATGATCCCCGTGTCACACTGTGGAATATCAGATATTAGAATGTCAGACTGTACGACAGTCAGGACAGGCTGACATGTTCAGTAACCCGCATTTTTTCGCTAAATTATAGCTAGTAGCAAACAACCAGCACTGATGACACATCATACTTTTCCCTCTAGAACTCAATAAGATTCTCTTCTTGTTGTTCTGTCCAACAGATTCTTTCATTGTCACACTCATTAAGTTCGGAGCTCCTATTGGTTCTCGGTATGAAGGTTGTCATAGAAGACGTCAGACTGCAGTGTCGGATTTCTGTCCCTGACAGAATTTTAAAGAAGGAAAAATCTGATTTAACAATCATTAATCGACTGTCCGTGAACTAGATAACAAAGACAACCGATTTTAGTGTAGGACGAACAAATAGTGGCCATAATCACACAGCGCGAGACGGGTTTAGGAAAGGAACTCGCATACTGTCCCTTATAGAAAACAGTCAATAAAAGGTGAAAGCTACAAAGCTACAATCCGCTAAATGTATTTCATTTCCTCATAGTGGATGAGGAAAAAGGAGCAGCAAAGCATTTATAAAGAGTCCAAAAGCCTGACGTTGGAGACATGTTGGTCTGAGCTAGCCCTTGATCTGAAAAACAATCTGATGCATATATGAACATACAACAATATATAAATCAGCAGATCATCACAAATCAGAAGTGGAAGGCTTCTAGCACTTAAATCATGTTGATCTATAGTGATGGCTCTACTCCTACCCTGAGCATCAACTGGTAGCTGTCCATTCAGCCGAATAATCCAGGTCATTTTTTTTCTTCTTTTTTCAAGCTCCATTCAGACAATAGGCTGTAGGCTGGCAGCTTGTTCACATAACTGAATGCAATTCAAGGTTCTAAAAAACCAAATCACTGTCCAACAAGCTGGCAAACACCTTCAAGTCCACGGGTCCACAATCATTCTGTTTTGCGTCCATTAGTCCTTGCATTCTTACTGAAACTGAAGCAGGATTTAATACAGACAAAAGGATTTTACAGACTGCAGCTTGTTTGCAATCACGTGATTCTGATGACGTGTGGAATTCAAATAAAAGGCAGGAAGTAAAAAAAAAAAAACAACAACGAAGGAACAGAATGCAAGACCTGGAGGAAAGTCTGAATCGTAGTGGTTTAAACCATATTTAAAGAAAAGTTATAAACAGAAAGTCAGGAGGTATTTTGGACATGATATTATGAGAAAAAGCAAATTTTCTGCTGAACTGAAATATTTGCCTGACAACAACTTCCTTTTGCTCCAGACATTCCTTTAATACCAAAAAAAACAGAAATAAAAAACAACTTTTACATTTGTTTTCTTTACTTTATAACCAAGAGCCTAGCATGGTAACTCCTTCTACATTTCTTAACCCTGGAATTCTGCCCGTCATTAAACCTGCTACGGATTCCGTGATATTTTCAGTACTTATCATGATCATCTGGTAACCAGACTGTGCTGATTTAATCATTAGATCAACTGTTTGCTAGAAGAGACATAGAGATAATGCACGCAGACACATGAACGGAGAGAGACAGAAACCAGTTAATAATAGACATTTATACCCTAGGATGATAGACAGTTTAAAGGACGGGCAACTACCAAAACATTTCATTTTAGCTTGCTTGCCTATACACACACACAAAAAAAATGTTAGGTGATTGTCACTCACCTTTTGCACTTCTCAGGTGTGCTGTGTTGTTGATGTGCACTGCTAGCTTGTTTCCAGACACTATAAGATGAATAGTTCACGGTCCATTCTGTTGCATTAGCTTGTTAAGCTGTCTAATCAGCCAGATGGCATGTGCTTCAGCTTTCGATGGCATGGTTGAGTGGACTCATTCTACACTGTGCACTGTTTACCGCTGACCCCATTAACCTGGACTGACAGGACAGGAATCGTGTTTTCTCCAATGTTATTCGTTTTGTAATACTATAAACGTCTTTAAGCTAAAAGTTGACTTTGAATTAAAATATCGGTTATTTGCAGAGCTCGAACATACTGGTAGGGCTGGGATGTGGTTAGAATTTTAGTGGTGGTAAGCAACAACCGGCGGCGGTGGCGTAGTGTTTGGTCAATTGGGTTTTATTTTTAAATAATTATATAAACACAATGAATATAATTTTAAATTATAAACATCATATCATTCATTGCGATAATTCGTAACAATTTCAATCACACAGTAAAAAATCTGGGTACATTTACATTTGCAGCATTTTGGCAGGTGCCATTATCCAGAGCGACTTACAATATTCCTTGTTATACAACTGAGCAACTGGGGGTTAAGGGCCTTGCTCAGGGGCCCAACAGTGGTGGCTTGGCAGAGTTGGGATTCGAACCCACAACCTTCTGGTTGGTAGCCCAACACCTTAGCCATTCCGATGATTTCAGCTGCACTACACTGCTCAGACGGTGTGCTTGTTATGCAAATATAAATATACATTAACAGCAGACGTTCTTATCCAGAGCGACTTACATTACTCTCTTTTATACAGCTGAGCAATTGGGGGTTAAGGACCTTGCTCAGGGGCTCACAATGGTAACTTGGTAGTGCTGGGAATTGAAACCCAGTCTTTCTGGTAGCAGTCCAACACCTTAACCACTAAGCCACCATTTCCCCACGAGTATAAGTACTAGGTTGCTATACTGTTTTAGCAGGAGAGTACTTTTAGCGTGGGAACTCCTGCACTGCATGTTCTCTCATTGGAATAGGAATAACAGCGGTCCCATTTTACTGAACAGCTACGTGCTCAAACTCGCCAAGCTAAAGAAAAGTTTATGTATGGTGCTTGCTGTAATTTGTAAATTAACATAGTCTTATAGTGTAAATAAAACATTTTACATCCAAATAGGTAATGCTACAAATACCATATTCTCCTGTGACTGTTACAGTTATTATTCTAGCATACAGAATCTTGTGTTTTCCACTTATAGAGTGTGACATCACATACACTACTGACGGCCGCGAGAAAAAAAACACTGTGGAGGCAACGGGCAAGCAGGCTTGCTGTTTTCTACTCGCTGAATGGTATGGAATTGCTTTGCAGTTGCACAGGTCCAAACGTTGATTTGTAAAATATAATTACGGCACATGGCTTATGACTGGGCCATAGAAGTTTTAATCTGAGATTATTTGTTGACTGGTATTTCGGGTTCTCTTGGATGATAGGTGGTGGCGTGCCAAGGCATTTTCCTGACCCGATGTCTATAAAATGTAAAGTAGCCCTCCATTATATGGAGGCTTAATTTTTATTTTTTTTTTATTAGTCATTACAAAAAGTTTACTATAGTGAAATGCAGCTAATGAACCACCGATTACCTGGTAGATGATTATATTACCTGCCATTTGTTACTGCGGCCATATCATAAAAGCCGCAGAAAACAGTCACTCCTCCAGCTGTAAACTTTTTTGTTTGAAACCAACAAACTACAGGGGCATAAATTGGTTTATTCATGCCTGGAATTCGAGTGTACGACTTTTTCGCACCCTTTACCTGGAACAGAATATTCAACAGCACCTCTTCACCTCTTGCCTGGGAGATTTTTGTACAAATGTGATAGCGTGGTTCCTAATGAGCTCGACTGCACAATCATGCTCGAACAGCCGGTACAGCCTTGAGCCGAGACAATAACCTTGAGCGGTTTATAAATAAATGGCGAGAAGAAATTTTGCCAGACTTTAGATGGGGTAAATTTAATAACACTTTGTAAATTTAAAAATGTTTGGTTGCCATTTGTTCGCCAGCAAACACAACCCAAGCGGATGTTTCTCCAGGCTAAAAGACTTTACAGTATTTAGTTGGTGTGTCTCCCACTCGGTTGTGGCTTTTCTCATTTTCATGTGCAAACTATTAATGATTATTAATGATGAAATTGTAAACAAAATGCTCTTTACTTTGGTCTACATCCCACATCACTGATGCAACCAAAACAGACCTGTGAGATGCAAACTACAAAAGTGGACATATCTGGAGTAGCAAAGCAAAGAAAAGCAAAGAAAAGAAAACACAAAGAAAAGAAAAGAAAAGAAAAGAAAAGAAAAGAGAATAAAAGCAAAGAGAAGCAAAGCAAAGAGAAGCAAAGCAAAGAGAAGCAAAGCAAAGAGAAGCAAAGCAAAGAAAAGTCGGCTAAGCAAAATAATTAAATTACCTTTTTAAAAAACAATTAAATATGTTTTGAAGCACTTGTTGAAGGTACTTTTTAATGACCACCTTTTTTTCCTTTTTTTTTTCCTCACATTCCTCCTTTTTTTATTTCCTCCATTTTCTCTTTTTTGTTTTGCAATTCTCACTTACTCAATCACTTACCCCTGTTACATGACAACCAGGTGGTATGGGTGGGGCAAAAACGTGCTTCCTCTGAGATACGCACAGTCATCATTTAAACTGCCGCGCATAACTCACCACAGGGCAGCGTAAGGCTTGCATAAAGGAGAGCGCAGACACCTGTGAACGGCCTGCGCTTCGATTGACAAAAGAGACTCCAGGTGTCAAGCATATCAACTGTATGGATGGCACACAAAAATGGCAAACTTCAAAGGTTTAAAAGTCACATCATACTTGGTTGGAGTCTACATGATTTGTGTGTGTTTGTGTGTTTTTAATAATATACCTGCAGGAAGACCACTTGCTATTTTGGGCCCTATCAAAGAATAGCTGGTTGCGCCCCCTTCCACATCCATTTCGCACCGTTACTACTAAAAAAAATGTAGTATAGCCTAACTCCCCCAAGATGTGCGCTAATATACCTGGAAACAAAGACGTCATTATAAGAAGTGATCAGTTGTCAATGTCAAACTGTAAGACAGTCAAGACGCGTGAAAAAACGACGCAAACTAGACTTGTTTAGAGTTTTCCTTACCTGCCTTCTCTTACAAAATGGTAGCTAGCAGCAAATAAACAGAAACAACCACATACTAACACCCATTTTCCCTCTTTAACTTAATTATCTTCTTGCTGTTCTGTCCACCAGACTCGTTTCCACATTTTTCCGAAACGGTTTGTAATTGTCATGCTATTTGAGTCATCAAGTTTGGGTGTCCTAGTTTCAGGTTTGATGGTCGTCATAGGAGAAGTCACATTGCAGGAAAGTATCTGAAATCTTCTAACAAATTTGATCAGTGGTACTTTAATCGGCTGATGGTAAACATGTCCAAACCAGCCATCAAGGACAAATCGAAAGGTTATAACAGCCTGGTTGCATAAGTGTGCACACCCTTTTCTAACTGGGATGTGGCTGTCAGAATTGACAAAATAGGCAAGTCTAGGAAAGTACATCAAACTATGTAGTTAATAATTCTTTAACCTTTAAAGTTTTTGATTAAATAAATATGATTTTGACTAAGAACAACTTTTACAACAATAAAAACCTAAAAGTTTATGATGATTTTTGATGAATGTTATTTTAACCTATAGGACACACTATATTTAAGTAGGACCACTAACTAGTTTTTGTGTTAATTAAGGATAAATTCACTTCATTGATGTGCATTTTGAGGACATCTGTCTTTAGTTGCTTGTGCCCTTTGTGTACAGCTGTTAAATAAAAATGTGACTTGACTGTTTTTGTTGCCGGTTTTAGTTAACATCTGTTTACTCACTAAGCAACTATACTTGCAAATGTAAGTCAGTACATTTTACCAAACGAGCAAGCTGCAAAAATATGCTTAAAACTGTTTTTCAGAAAGTATAATCACATATCTGAGCAAAATTATTAATGCTTTTCACATTTGGTGCCCATCCAAACAGATAAGTAGAGAAACGTTTTTCATTGGTTGCAGCATAGCAATGATATAGCGAGGTGTTCTTGTCCAGTCCAGTTTTTGTGAAATCAGGATGAAAGGATCCGAGTGCCTGGCGAAAAGGTCCCGGTTATAGAAATTTGTGTGTGGAAAGGACCAGCCTGCCACATCACAAATGTCTGCTACAAACACCCCCCTCCTCCTATTACAGCACACTGTGGATGTAACTGCTGAGCAATTAGGCATAGAACGTTAAGCTTTTCCTGGGGTTCGGTTTCAGAAGAAAGGAGGACAGAAGGCCTGCAGTACTATACGCTTAGGTGTATTAAAGGGAACTGTATGGACATACTCAGGTCTGGAATGGAGGAGAGCCTTTACCTTGCCTAGGGCAAAAGCCAGGCATGATGAAAGAGTATACAAAACCTAAAGGTCACCTATTCTTCTAAGAGACGTCGAGGGTGGCTCGGAGGAATAATTACAGAATTAGTTAGAATTACAGCAGGGTCCAAGCTGGAAACCTCAAATTATTTTCAGGGCTCAGCCTCCTGGTGCTACGGAGAAAAACAAAACAATAAGTGCCCACCTGCCCACTTTCATTTATCTAAAGCATGAAAGCATCACCGCATGACCTTAATCATGTGGAGTGAGTCGCTCCTAGTTTTTTTTATCCATACAACTCTGCAATTGGGGTTAAGGGCTTTGTTCAAGGGCCCAGCATTGGTAACTAGGTGTTGCTGCAAATTGAACCAACAATCTTCCAGTTAGTTGTTCAACACCTTAACCACTGGGCTACCAGCTCCTGGTCTTCTCCTACTTTCTCTAAAGTCATGCGGGTTGCCTCGAGACAAGCAGGAAACAATTGTGCCTGCATCATTAAGGAATCCCATAACCACACGATACCACACGTAGTGGCTTGAGCCAGGATGACCACACTCATTCAGCGTTGAGCTTCAGTTACACATTCCCCAGACGAGATCTCAATGGCGAATTGCATGTTGCACCGTATCAGTGTGCCAGTATCAACCACTTCTCAACGTTATACAGTAATCAAATGACCTGTAATCAGACCTGTAAGGATTCAGTGCAGGATCCTTACATTTGATAAAAGTTTGTGATGATAGTAATAGGTAAAAAGGAAAAACATGATATTGGTATGCTTTGCCCCTGAAAGCAAACCTTAGGATCTTCTTGTTTTGAGAAAGCATAGTTATGTGGAACTATGCATCCTTGATATCTATGTTAACAAACCAGTTTTGAACCTGATTTGTGACACAATCTGCTTGATAGTGAGCATCTTGAACCGGTAACTCCTGACAGTATGGTTCAGTTCAATGTGGATATTTTTGTCCGCAAACCTTTATTTTTCTAGGTAACTAAGGAGTGCCGATAGTTGAACCCAGACATTTTTGACGTTGTTGTGCTAATTACGCCATCAGGTTTCATGCTCCTATTAATTTTTGATTTTACAGTCAATTAATTCAAGGACAAATAGTGATTGCAACACTCATTAAATCATCTGTCAGTGAACATGTCAAACTAGCGATTAAAGAAAACTCATTTTAGTGTAGGATTACAGGAATCTTCTAGGATTTACAAATTTGTCTTAAATTGTGGCCAAAGTCACGCAATATAACCTGGCTTTTCTCAGAAGGCTTAACTGTAGAACTGCCGACAGTAGAGCTGGACAATATAGTCAAATTTCATATCACGATAAATTTCTTTATTTCGGTAGATACGATATAAATCCGATATCGATATGAACATTAGAAAAGCCTCAGAAAAGCTGTCGATGAATGTTTGTACCTACAAACATCTGAAAAATTCATTTGCCAAATCGAGACTTCATTAATCATTGGCACTGAAACAAAGCCGAATCTTCCATTCTCATGAAAAAGAAACTCTAAACATGTCATTTATACGAATAGGGTCTACTGCTGCTCATTTTACACAATTTAGCAGAAAGTGAAAGTAAAAACTAGGTGTCCAAATGCAATTTTAATACCCCACATGTTAATAGTGACTCTTCGATGCTCAAAAATTACAGACAACATAATTACCCGACTATATTTGTAAGAGAATTCAAAAGCATTAAAGGGTTAGGAAAACAACTGGAAGATGCGGTACCCTCAGGTCTGAGCCCTGTAGAATGCAAATAAATATCACTGTGCCTCTACTTTGATGCACATCCATTAAATATCGGTAACTGCTTGATCTCAGTTAGACCTTTATTGAATTCAGAACCAATCAAAACATTATAGGCATGATATCTTTTTGGACAAAGGGAGTGAACCAGAGAACCTACAGGCAAGTCGTATGAACCCTGTGACAAACAGTATAAACAGTAACTTGAGCTCAGGGGGTTAGACCAAGGACAACAGAGCTGTTAAGAGGCCTGTTGGTTTTTATTTTTAATTCAATCTTACAAAAACTGCAGGAAACAAAATCCTCTCATTGTGTAATTAGATCTCTGGTAGTTCACATTCTTTCATTGCAGATAAATCCTGGCTAAATCTTTTAATAAATGAAGCCTTACACATGATATCTAGAACTATATAAGAGATATTTAGTATATAGTATGTTCTCTTCAACACTGTTTTCCCACCACAAACTAGTATGATGCAATGAGTTATATGCTTACATGCATTGTAATATAATGTTTTGCCAATAAACCGTAACACCTTACCAGGTGTGTAACTTCAACACTGTAATTAGAATAATAATTTTGGTGTTCTACCACTCAGGTGTGGCGTTATGAAAGCTGGTCTGGCAGCACTGCTATTAGAGTGTAGTTTGCTGACGGTGTTTGGAAAATGGCACACAAGGATAAATATTCAATTTAACTACGCCCAAAAGCACTATGTGGCAGATTGTCTTTAAGCCACATAAAACAGCTCTATTACACCAAACACACACATAATGTGTGTTAATTAATTTGGTGCATAATACAATGCCAATCCTGCTTTAATCTTCTACTTCAATCTTCTACTTCATTTGTCACAAAGTTGTTTTATCATCATTATCTTTAGTCTGGCTGGTCATTCGTCCCAGTAAAGCTGGGTACTGAACGAGACACCAGTCTATTACAGGGCAAACTTTACACACACATTCACAACTTGTGAAAAATTAAGGTAGCCTTTCAATCTACTGTGTTTTGGGAAATGAGCACAAAGATAGCAAGCACAAAACCACTACAACAGCCATCTGAGCTAAACCACACAGGAACTGGCAATCAAGTGGTGGCTCATATGGTTAAGGTGCTGAGTTGTTGTTTAGACAACCAGAAAGACCTGGGTTCAAGCCCCACCGCTACCAGTTTGCCACTGTTGAGTTTCTGAGCAAGGCCCCTAACCTTCCTGCTTCAGGGGCGCTGTATCATAGCTGACACCTGCACGAGGCCCTTAACCCTTCCTTCTCTAGGGGCGCTGTGTTATAGCTGACCCTTTACAAGACCCTTGACCATTTCTGCTCCAGGGTCGCTGTATGATAGCTGGCCCAGTGCAAGACCCTTAACCAATCCTGCTCCAGGGGCACTTTATTCTAGCTGACCCTGTGCAAGACCCTTAAATCTTTCTGCTCCAGGGGCACTGTATCATAGCTGACCCTGCACAAGACCCATGACTATTCCTGCTATAGGGGCTCTGTATCATAGCTGATCCTGCGCAAGACCCTTACCCATTTTTGCTCCAGGGGTGCTGTATCAGAGCTGACCCTGCAAAAGACCCATGACCATTCCTGGTCTAGGGGCCCTGTATTATAGCTGACCCTGCGCAAGACCCTTGACTCTTTCTGCTCCAGGGGCTCTGTATCATAACTGACCCTGCACGAGACCCATGACCATTCTTGCTCCAGGGACGCTGTATTATAGCTGACCCTGTGCAAGACACTCATACCTTGTTGCTCCAGGGGCGCTGGATCATCGCTGACCCTGCACAAGAGCCTTGACCATTCCTGCTCCAGGGTCGCTGTATCATAGCTGACCCTGCGCAAGACCCTTAAATCTTCCTGCTTCAGAGGTGCTGTATCATAGCTGACCCTGCACAAGAGCCTTGACCATTCCTGCTCCAGGGTCGCTGTATCATAGCTGACCCTGCGCAAGACCCTTAAACCTTGCTGCTCCAGGGGTGCTGTATCATAGCTGACCCTGCGCTCTGACCCCAAACTTCTCACCTGGGTCTATGCGAAAAAACAAATTTCACATCTGTTGTTGAGTATACCTGAGTATAGGTATTTACAGGTTTTAATCTCTTGGTCTTTAAATAATTCATTAGGAAACTAAAAACTTTAATGTTTGCTTTAATACTTGGCGGTATCTGTTAACAATGACAAAAAAGCAAGCAAACATTAGAGAAGCATGAACATGACACAATAAAGGCGCACGTGTTGTGTTTACAACTTTCACGCCTCATAAAACTCCAGAAATCTTAAGAATGCCAGACCCGTTTCGGTTGCACATTTATACACAAAACACTTTTTATAATATGTATTAAAAATCTCAACCATGTTCCCATGCTTATGGTTTCAAATATGAGGCTTAGTCAGTATCACATCGTTACTTTGTGAGTATCACATCGTTACTTTGTGTTTCATACTATATCGACCGATGTGGCTATTTTTTTAGGTTTCGTTTATTTTTACATATCCAGGCAAAATCAGTTATCCCACATAACTTTTACAGCATCTGGTAGACGCCCTTATCCAGAGCGACTTACATTTATCTCATTTCATACAACTGAGTAATTAGGGGGTTAGGGGCCTTGCTCAAGGGCCCAACGGTGGTAGCTTGGCAGAGCTGGGAATCAAACCCACAACCTTCAGGTTGGTAGTCCAACACCTTAATCATGAGCCACCACTTCCTACATTAACAGAAAACGTCTAAATGTTGGGACAAAACGTTTTTGAAATAATGTTCACAGAACGTTCTCATAACCTTATTAACAGGTACAGAGAAAGGAAATATGAAGTACAAATACTTTGTTACTGTACTTAAGTAGATTTTAGTATTTATTTTTTATTGACAACTTTGTCATTACATTTTTACTCATTACATTTTTACACAAATACAGTGGTAGCTTAACTAAGAGTTTTTCGAGATACACGTTGTCTCTCGCCAATTTTTTTGCTTTGATTTGCAAGCTAAAATTCAGGTTACGAGACAGCTTCAGACACCCCACCACTAGTTGGTGTAGCGAACGTGGTAATTTTGTGTCAGCACACATTGTGTGTGTGTGTGTGTGTGTGTGTGGGTAACTGCATTTTTTCCCCACTGGGCTTGCCGTAGTTTGGTAAAAGTTTATTGCAGTACATTCTATTGTATTGTTAAGTTTATTCTTCTTATTAAAAACATGTAACAAAATAAAATGGCATTTCAATTCATTTCAATGGGGAAAATTTATTAGATATAAGAGTAATTTGAGTTACAAGCTCCGGGTACTCCGGTTTCCTGGCACGGCATTTAAAAATAAATAAATCTACTATTGTTTTTGTGCAACTTTTTTTTTCAACCTACTTTTGCCGTTTTCCTGGCTAGTACGCTCCGTAACTTAATTTACCATCATTTTACCATCAGAAGATCATAATCTCGATCACCTTTGGGTGCATAATGTTTATGTAACGTCATTTTGGTAGTTGAATTACTCTTTACTTAATTACATGTCAGAGCCCAAACGTCTTTACTTTAACCTAAGGAAAAAGTGTAGTCAGTACTAAAGTACTAAAGTAAACTTTTACCAGGGTCACTTTTACATGAGTAAAGGATGTGTGTACTAATATCTATCTCTGAATAGATAATGGGGCAGCAGAGTGGCTTAGTGGTTTGCACTGTTGCCTCAAAGCAAGAAGGTCTGGGGTCTTTCTGTGTGAAGTGTGCAAGTTCTCCCTGTGATTCCTCACACAGCCCAAAAACATGTTATGTATGTTAGATTAATTGCTGATTCTAAATTGCCCATAGGAGTAAGTGTGTGTGTGGCCCTCTGATGGACTGGTGACCTGTCCAGGGTGTCCCCCTCCTTTCTTTCACCCTTTCAGAGACGGTTGTGATAGACTCCAGCAGATCCCTGTGACCCCGAATTAGGGAATAAGCAGGGATAGAAGAAGCATGAATGAAAAGTTATATGCGTCTCGGAGGTTCTGGGAGCAACGTTCTGGGAATGTCCTTATGACGTTACATTTACAGCATTTAGCAGACCCTCTTATTCAGAGCGACTTACATTTATCTCTTTTATACAACTGAGCAATTAAGGGTTAAGGGCCTTGCTCAGGGGCCCAACGGTGGTGGCTTAGTGGAGCTGGGAATTAATCATCATTAAAAATCTTCCATTTACCAGACTAACACCTTAAACCCACAATCTTCAGGTTGGTAGTCTAACACCTTGACCATGAGCCACCACTTCCCCATGTTTTTTTGTACTAGTTGAACGTTCTAAAAAACGTTTTAGAAACGTGTTTTTAAAAATGTTTTAATGAATAGATATTTATTAAGAACAGACCCGGGATGAGTCTACACGCGCACGCGCGCGCGCGCACACACACAAACACACACAAACACCTTACATAAGTTACTTTTTGATCTACTGCAGTGGACCAGGGTAAAACAAACACACACACATTATTTTTACATCAGAATGATTGGATTTACGTTTAGAATGACTGGATTTAACATAAAGGAAAAAAAAAACCAAGTGTAAAACAGCGTAAAAATGACGCTATTTAATTAATTCTAGCTTTGCGATCCGGGAAATCAACATCAGCTGCATGGGTTAAAATCTATTAGAAAACAGCTGCACTTACCATTAAAAAATAATTAAAAGTTTTAAAAGCAAAAAAAACACACACACACACACACACTAAATTTCTGCGCAACGCACATTTTACAGAAATAAACCCCGAGTCGTGCTTTTTAATAAACCAAACAAACACCTTGAGACAGCCGGAAGTGGTGGTTCCTACCTGTCAGAATGTCAGCCGCCTTAATTCTCCTTCACTTCATCCGAACAGCCGCGCAACGTCTCGGTTTATCCAGGAGACGCTCCACGGTCATGTCGAGTAACAACCAGCAAAAAAAACCTCTTACTTTAATATAATTTACGCTTTCTAAACTAATAAAGAGCTACAAAAAGGTTGTTTTCCGGTTTAAAACCGATAATTTTATTAAGGCGAAGGAACGCCGGAGCCTCCGCAACCTCGCTCCTTCAGCCTAAGAGAGATTTTCTATCCACCTGACTGCACGTCATTCTGCCTGTATGTGCCCAAAAGATCGAATCCCAAACGGCGTCTTAATTGGTCCCTTGGCGCACTATGTAGGGCGTATCAACAGCAACACTGTACAGTCGGTCTAGTGCACCTAAATAGAGTGATGCGATCCGTTTGATAGTGACCTTGCGCGACAACTAGAGCCGTCGCTACACTCCTCCATACCCAGTGTGAGTTAATAAGCAACACGTATCATCTGATATTAATCACACACACACACACACACACACACACACACACACCTAACATTATGCTTTTGTTTATTAAATGTAACGAACTCTTTATTACTTTATACTTGCTTTATTTCTAGGGCCCTAGAATTTGTCAGCATGAATACATGTTGTTTCCTGATAGTTTTATTAATCTATTATATTCCAAAGATTCTTTACTTAAAAAAATAAAAGTGTATTAAAGCTATTAGACTACAGATAAACCTTTTTTTAATGCCACACTTTTCATTTAAAAGACATGCAAACACCCAGCAAATGTACAACACATGTCCAATTGAATTTAGATGCCTGACCATCACGACTAGATGTGGTCATGTAGAGCTCTTTTACCTTCACCTAATCCATCCATCCATCCATCAGTTTATCCATTGTCTATACCTGCTTATTCCTAATCAGGGTTACGGGGATCTGCTGGAATTTATCCCAGCTGTCATTGGCTGAAAGGCAGGGATACACTCTGGACAGGTCAGCAGTCTATCACAGAGCTACATACAGACAAACAACTACACACACACACACACACATACACACATTATAGAATCACCAATCAATCAAACATGCATGTTTTTGGACTGTGGGAGGAAACCAGAGTACCAGGAATAAACCCACGCAAACATGCGAAGACATAGAAACTCCACCTAATTCATTCTACTGGATTTTTACTAGATTTTGGTCTGCAGTTATAGAAACATTTGTTTATTTAACCACAAAAGCATTAGTTAAGACATATAGACGTGTTGGCGAGGAGGACTGGGGTGCAATCAGAGTTTTAATTTATCTCAAAGGTGTTAAGGGGGTTTGTGTTTAAGGATCAGGACAAGTTCTTCCACTTTAACCTTGACGAACCTGCACAGGGCAAGGATGCCTTTATGCACAGGGGCACGAACAAACATGTTTGGGAGTTTGTTGGCAGGTGTCCATTTACTGTACATTTGTGCATATAGTGGATTCACTACTGTACCATTAATTAAAGAAGAAAATAAAAAGAAAATTATAAATGACCAAAACCAAATAAAAATCAACAGAGAAAATGTTAATCATTAGAAGAAACAAACAAAAGCTGTTGTTTTTCATAAAAAATGTAATGTTGTATAGAACACAGGTCTACGGATAACAAGGAATAAACATGTCTGCCTATTGTACCTCAGCATCCTGTTTATTATTTTTTTGCATATTAAATGAACAAAATAATCCAACATCTTACACACTATGAAGGCAGCACGAGTTAAGACATCAGCAACACCAGTGACTCAATAGAGGAGGAACTAAATCACTTTTTCGCCTGCTTTAAAAACAATATAGATGAGACTGGGTCTGTGCTGCTACCACCCACTGACAGCCTGATACCTTCTGTCAGTAAAGCTAGGATCAGAAAAGTGCTCGGAAGAGTCAACCCCAGGAAGGCAGTTGATCCAGATGGCATATCAAGTAGAGACTGCGCAGATCAGTTGCGCATACATTGGCCACCATTGTGCCTATCCCCAAAATTACAGCTATTAGTAACCTTAACAACTTCAGACCTGTTGTTCCACCTCCACTGTAATGGAGTATTTTAAGATTCTAGTACCCAGACAGATCAAAGCAACTCAATTCCTTTGCCTTGAATCAACATTAGTTTGCAAATAGAGCTAACAAGTCAACTGACGATGCTATTAACGCAGCGCTTCATACCACACTGACCGATCTACAGAAGTCAGAAACATATGTGAGAATGCTGTTTGTGGACTGTAGTTCTTCATTCAACATCAACCTGGGTAGTAACATTTGTTACTGGATCAAAGACTTTCTAACAGACCAAACACAGTCCGTCACACTGGGGAACTATTACTCCTCCACTCTGACTCTAAACACAGGAGCGCCACAAGGATGCATGCTAAGTCCTCTGCTGTACTCACTGAACAGCCATGAATGGACAACACGGACAAACCCTCGAGGGAAAGCACAATAGCATGAATCGCGTGTAAAGTGTGTGTGTGTTTGTGGGAGGGGTGTTTAGTGAGCTCATAGGCACACTATAAACTGCTGACACACATCTCCCAGGACCTCACGTGAACTGTAAACAAAACTTTACTGGTAAAGAAACCACAGCAGCGCCTGTACGTTCTAAAGACACTAAGAAAAACCAACCTGTCCCAGCAAATGCTTGTGTCCTTTTACCACTGCTCAGTCGCAAACATTTTGTCTTATGGTATTTTGGTGTGGTATGCTGGCTGCAAAGCGGCTTAAAAAAAAGGTCTGTGGGGAGTCATCAACTCAGCGCAGGAAATTACAGAAGCACAGCTTTCGCACTGGAGATTCATCTTTACCACCAGATGAATATGATGGGACAGCAGTATAATAAAAAACTCCCCTCATCCAGGCAACCACCTTTTTACTTTGATGCCTTCTGGAAGACGCGGTCCCTCAAGACATGCACCTCCAGGCTCTGGAACAGTTTTTACCCACAGGCCATCACCGAGTAACACCAGTTAAGCGGTACTTGTTTACTACCATTTAGTACCACTACACATCACAGATGTTGGGCTATTTCTATTCTATTCTATTCTATTCTATTCTATTCTATGTCTCTCTATCATTCGACTGCCTTTCATTTTTGTAAAAAGATTGTAAAAATTTGTTTTAATGCCCGGGCACCCCAAAAACCTGCTGCCGGATGCCACTGTATATCAGACAATCCACACTGGTCCCTGACCCAGTTGTTTATCCATCACGACAAGTTTAATAAAATATTTAGCATTACTGTCGGGCTTGTCTAATTGCCCACTGCAATCTCTGTTGTACAGATCTCATTTCTGATGCATCGTTTCGCACCCTTCTTCTCCTTTACTGCCCGTATCTGCTTACTTTCTACTTGTGCATTTGTCATTTGACACCTCACTTCACACCACAGCCCTTTAAATAATTAAACACAGCAGTTTCAACAACTAAAGCGATAAAATCTCTTCATTAGATGTGTTATGGGCAGCGGTGCCTTGACTTACCATTTTAATTCATTCCGTGACAGAGCTCGTAACTCAAATTACTTGTATTTTTCCCATTAAAATGAATTAAAATGCCATTAATTCGTTCCGGATCTCCCAAAAAAACACCACAATTTTTTTGTTACATGTTTTTAAATAAAAAAAATTAGAAATAACGAATATTGTATATAAAACAATACAATAGGATGTACTGTAATAAACTGATTTTATTAAGTATAATGTACAGCGTTTACCTTGGAGATCAGACGACTCCATTTGCTAACGCGCATGTCTGGCTAGCAATCAAGTGAGACACGGGATGCTGGGCAGATGTCACGGCGTTCACTGTGGTGTTTGCTACACCATCTAGCGGTTGGGTGTCTAAAGCTGCCTTGTAACCTGAATTTTACACAACTCAGAGCAAGAAAAATCGTTAGAGAGTCAAAGATACCCCTGTATATGAAAATTATTAACAATATGTCTATCGGTTCTAAACAATCCTCCTGCTGGGTTCCTTTAGTAAAAGAAATGCTGTGTGTGATCAGAACAAAAGGAACACTATTATCAACTATTACATTTCTTTTTGTATATTTTATATTGTGACTGCTGTATAGCAAGAACATGTCAAAAATTACTCTTCCCTTTATACTTTACGAATTATACCTGTCAGAAATCTTTTTTTTTTTTTTTCGTGTGTTATATAAGCATATTTGTCAGGTCATGATCATTCTGGACTGGGTTTTTTTATATCTTGCCTTTCCTGATGAACCGGCTTACACAAACACATTTGTTCAGGTATGCAATTCGCGTTAACATATTTGGCAGTTTATTATTATTATTATTTCGACGGGGTATTCGGTGATCTGGTTTTTCTTCTGGGTAATAAATAGTTTTAATTTTAGAGACTTTAGCTTTTCTTTATAGTAGTAATTTGTTAGAAACACCTGTACACATGCAGGTATATGTATTTCTTCAATCAGCCAATCATGTGGCAGTAGGTTAAAAGACAAAAACATGCAGATATAGGTCAAGTGCTTTAGGTAATATTCACAGCAGAGCTTTAGAGCATTTGAATGAGGCATTAGGGTTGCTGGCCGGAGGGCTGGTTTAGGAATTTTACAAACTGCTGAACTTAAAACTATCTATGAAGAGCACCATTTATGGAGATAGAAGTATATCTGTGATGTAGCAGAGAGAGAGAGAGAGAGAGAGAGAGAGAGAGAGAGAGAGAGAGGAGATGAGAGAAGAGAGCGCGGAGAGAGAGAAGAAAGAAGAAGAAAGAACAAAGAAAGAATCAGCAGAGAGGAGAGAGAAAGAAAAAGAGAGAGAGAGAGAGAGAGAGAGAGAGAGAGAGAGAGAGAGAGAGAGAGAAAGAGAAGAGAGAGAGAGAGAGAGAGAGAAAGAAAGAGAAAGAGAGTGAGAGAGAGCGCGCGCGAGAGAGAGAGAGAAAGAAAGAAAGAAAGAAAGAAAGAAAGAAAGAAAGAAAGAAAGAAAGAAAGAAAGAGAAAGAGATAAGAAAGAAAGAAAGAAAGAAAGAGAGAAAGAAAGAAAGAAAGAAAGAGAGCGAGAGAGAGCGAGAAAGAAAGAAAGAGAGAGAGAGAGAGAGAGAGAGAGAGAGAGAGAGAGAGAGAGAGAGAGAGAGAAAGAGAGAGATCCATACTTATGCGGCAGTAACTTGAATAATTAGTTTCAGAATTCCGAGAATTCCGAGACACCAGTTGATTTAAAACCCGGCTTGTCTTGTTCCTGACTTTTTTATGCGTTATGTTTAATGTAAATTTACGTTTAATGTTTACTGTGATGTTTAATATCTATGCGCCTTCAGGCATTAGGTTCTTTTGCATACTGTGTATTTGAGTTGACTTGAGTTCACAGATCATCTGCTGGAGTCTAACTAAAAAGAGACCTGGAGTCTAACTAAAAAGAGGCCTTGCTCAGGAGCCCACAGTGGTGGTTTGGTGGGGCTGGGAATCAAACCCAAGTCTTTCTGGTACCAGTCCAACACCTTAACCACTGCGCCCCCACCTTCCCATTAAGATCTGCTGATTTCACACTTTGAAGTTTACACTGTCCTAGGACCTGAAACCAGGAACTATGCATTAATACACTCAAGCGGCATAAGTGCACACCTCAACTTACTCACACACACGCACACACATACTTAATACAATCCGATGTTTACAGCAACATGTAAACACAAAAATACATTGTTAAGCATGGACACTTTAAATGCAGTTTACACATTAGCCATGCTTTTTTTAATTGCACATTTCTATTTGTGCATTTTTATAATCTTGTCTGTGCTGGTTAATTTAACTTCCTGTACAGCGTCCCGTTTTTTGTACTGTTTAGTCTGTTGTAATGTCTGTATTGTTTATTTGCACTGTCTGTCTTGCACCGTTTGCACCAGGTTGCACACATGCACTTTATGTTGCCAAGACAATTTACTTTTAGTCTTTAGCGCTGTGTTGTTCTGTTAAGTGGCTCTTTTTTGTTTTGTGTAATTCGGTGTTGTTTTTGTGTAGCATCATGAGGTCCTGGAGAAACGTTGTTTCATTTCCCTGTGTACTGCGTCTGCTATATATGGTTGAAATGACAATAAAGCTCCTTGAACTTGCAGGAGTTTATCCATCCCTTTACCAAAAAACAGGTTTCTTCTATTTTTCCTGTTGATTTTATTATTTATAGCACAATGAAACCAAAGTCGTTGACCATTGTGTTGTACAGAAATTGTAAGATGAAACATTTAAAATATTGAAACACCAATCAAAACATTGAAATAAAATAACAACAACATATAATGACACGGGACCTACAAAAAAAATGGATCATACATAAAAAACAAATAATTTATCAAAGCTAGGCTATGCCATAATTTTTATTATATTTTATTTTCTGTAATTAATTTTTGTTCATTTTGACCTAATTTGATTTATTTGATTTTTTTTAATTCAAAGAGTCGTCAAGAATTTTAATTTATAATCTGAATAATGTTAAAGTTTGTATTTAATTTGGGTCCCGACTATTGAAAGAACGTCGGGCTCGTTTCTGATCTGATGACCTTAAATGTGATTACAGTCACATGTTCAGATAAATAAGAAGGTTCCCAGACTATTAACGACCTCAAAAACAAAAATTGGGATCTTAAATTCTATTCCAAAACATACTGCTAACCTATTTGAACTATTTAAAGGAGGTTCGTATAGCAATGACTAATTCCTATACAGATTGAACTGCAGTAGATGAAGATATCAAGTCACAACCTTGCAGATATAAAAGCATGTATTACTTTTTATTTATTATGTTCCTAAACAGGTAAATGAACTGGATCTGCGTAATACATTGCAATTAGTTGAGTATTAATCAGTCTCTCAAGACTGACCGGGGCGTCTGCCAAAAGCTGTAAATGTAAGACACACACCTCCAGCCTCCGGAACAGTCTTAACCCACAGACCATCACTGTATTGAACACCAGTTGAACGCGGTAATCACTATCGTTTAGGATTGTGGATTGGTAATGGCGTACGGCTTCATTAACATGCCCTCTCTGTTTCCAAGCTTCATTAAATGATGTTGAAAAACCCTAAACCAAATTTTACAAAACAGATTTGTGTGTGTTGAACATCATTTATAAAAATTGTATCATTTGGTCTCCGTAAAAAAACCTGTCTAATTGTAAGCTTTTTCTTTGCTATATTCGTCTTCCGGGTTTAAAATCTGCATTATGGCGAAGTCATGGTGTCAAGGTTGTGACTTGGCAGAAGACTTCATGGAACTTTATTATTCATAGGACATAACGATAACTTTTGTTATCCTATGAAGAGACAAATTTTCTTATTTTCTTATTCATGACATCACATCAAGCTGTGAGACCGTGCAGTGGTTAGAAGTTCATGCAAGCAGAGTGTGTGAGTGAAGTGAAAAAAATTTCCACTATACACTCAAAGCATTTTATAACCGCGCTCTGGATTTTCATTTCCTGCTCTTCCCTCACTTCTCGCTCCCTCCTCACTTCCTTCTCGCTCTAAATTTGTGGCTAATTAATGCTCCACTTAAAATATGTGATTACAGACAGATAGATAGTATTTAAGGTAATTCATATTTTATTGTGTTTTGTCAGTGCTTTTCAACGGTTTAGCAACATAAACTAAATTAGTTTGTGCTATATGCAGTTGCGTTATGGTTGCTATGCCATGACTTGCTAAAACCTGCTCAAAAATATGGGAAAAATCACGCCAGTCCACTTCTTGCTCTGCTCCCACTTTGCTACGCTCATATACTCTGGTTGCTAGTGTTTGTTTCCATGGTGTAAAACGTTTGGGTGTGTTGCATGGCTTTCCACGCAATGCTGCCAGGGATAGCCTCTGCGCTCAGGCCATTAATTGGCCATCAACTACTAAAACATTAACACATTTTGTGTATAGCAAACATTTTTTTTAGGTAAGCTACGGAAACTAGAAAACGGTGGACTTCTGCCTTGCTCATTATCGTAGTTTGCGATCAGTAAGTTATGTGCATTTTAAATTAGCTAGCTATACAAATTTTGCATTATCTGACATTTTACCCATAGTTGGTATGGTACACTTTGACAGATGACATTTGCTCACCCCTCCTTTCTCCAATGCTTTGCCTTGCCATATTATTTACCCGCAGCCATCCACACCTATTTAAATTGCACCGAACCGAAAAACCAGGAGTTGAACTGAAAGTGTGGGGGGGGGGGGGGGTTCATAACGATTTAAAATCAGAGCCTAAATGAAGCTTCTTTACTGTATGTTTCATTATTTATATTGACAATATTATATTTTACCTTATCACTGAAACACACCATTAAGCTAAACGCCTTGATAAAAGAGGCAAGAAGCTGGAGTAATCTAAAGTGAAATAGTGATGCCCTTGACACAGCCTGAAAATGCAAAAGAGCCACAGTGGCTCTTAAAGTTTGCAAATTTTTCCTAGTTTTACATCCATGGATTAGTATCTGTTAATCTGACCTCCCTCTTGAAAGGGAAACAAAAAAATCTTTCTACCCCACTGTCTATGAACAAATCCCCAGGCTAAGCTTCAAGGGTGGAGAACCTTAAATAGACTCAAATGGTCGAGGAGAAATACTATATTTAAACACTTGGACCCTCCTCCTATATAAAAATGTCTATAGGAAACACATATTCCATTGAAACATTCACCACCAGGCCACCAAAAGGCATGTATTCCAAATTTAAAACCCTTCTTTTGTGTATGTACAGTAGTCAACATTTTCTTGTCCTAAGACAAGGACTGGTATTGTTTACCATGTGATTCTATCTATTAATCACTGTTGTCATGAATAAGCTTTCATGCTTATCACTTTTGATGGAGTCCACAATATGTGAAGTGGCTTGTCACACACTTGTAATGACAACAGTGTTGGTTTTTCAGTATTTCTGTGACTCATCTAAAGTCACAATGGACTAGAAATGCTTTTTAAACATTATTGCCTGCAGTACAGCAGTGTTGTGCCTTTTGAGTGCCCCAAGAGACCAATACAATGGAGTTGACTAGTGTACATTGTTTGGACATGTGTTCTCATCAGATGGAAGTGGTAGCTCAGTGGTTAAGGTGTTGGACTGACACCACCGCTGAGTCCCTAAGCAAGGCCCTTAACCCCCAATTGCTTGAGTTGTATAAAGGAGATAAATGTAAATCGCTCTGGATAAGAGGTCTGGCCAATGCTGTAAATGTAAATGTTTTATTTTGTACCGGACATACCCAAAGATTTAAACGACGTGTTTGGCATTAGCACCAGTGACAAAAGGTTTGACAACCTAACTATAGTCTTCAACTCTAATTTTTTCACCGAAACTGTTGGTAACTTCTCAGGGTTCACGGCCCTGTTGCTCCAGCCAAACCTTTGTTCAGTAGTGCAATTGTGAGACAACATAAAACAGATAGTGTTCTACCATGGGTCCACCTTTAGTCTATTTCCCAAATCTGGAAATCATATATTGTGAAGAACCTGAAAAGAGCTTAACATCCAGACTGTTACATGCCTAGAGTGAAGCAAGGTGTTGGATTAGTGATGGTTTGGGCTGCAGTATCATGGCATTTCCTAAAACCACCACAAACACAGCCACATGAGTACAACATCTTTCATGATCTGCACAGTCCCCAGACACGCATATCACTTGGAGGCATTTTGGAAAAATGATTGAGGAAATATTTTTATTTCACCATCATCACATAAAGGCCTGGCCACTGTTTTGCAAGAGAAATAACTTAAAATTACTGCTACTGGGCAGAATTCATATCTGTCATCCCCATGACACGCTAAAGATGTAAAAAGATGACCATACACCACACAAATAAATTATTGTGATCTATATCCAGTTTGGTTTCCTTCTTTAAAACAATAAATGTAGATTCACTTATTTTAAAGACACCATTTCATGTGCACCAAAAGAAAAGGTAGAATTTTCTCAGCCCATTCCAATCAGCCCGGCTTGTCTCGTACATAGCGTGCTTGTCAATATAAATAAACACTGAGAGGATAAAATGGGAATAAAGCAGCATGCCTTTAGGTGTCACATGCCTTTCATTATTGAATTAAGTAACAGAAAAAAGGAGCATACTGGCCTTCTTTAAGCATAGCTGAACACATCATACAATAGCAGCTTTGTCATAATCTTTCTCTCATGGTCAGAGTCATGCCTTAGCTTGAAGCAACAGATTAAGATTTAAAGTTCACACTGGAGAGAAAAATAGGTGAGGATTGTGTTCTAGAGCCTTCTAGCCCGGCTTATCCAGTCACATTACCACTTTACTACAAACGTTTCTGTATGTTGTTCCATGCAGTCTAAGTACATTTAAACCTAAATACCCTGCCAACAATAATCTGACTGATTTGCTGACCCTGAAGCAGTTCCTCACATGGTTTTTGACAAGAAATAGAAAGCTGATCTAATGCCACTGGCCAGTTATTAACGAAGTGTACTGTTGGTCGGGTTTGATTCCCAGACAGGGGTCCCGTGCTTGTGTTCGCTTTACTCTGTGTTCTTCGGTTTCCTCTCACAGTCTAAAAACATGTATGTTAGGTTGATTGGTGATTCTAAATCACCCATAGGAGTGAGTGTGAGTGTGTGTGTGGCCCTGTGATGGACTGGCGACCTGTCCAGGGTGTCACCCTCCTGCCTTTCACTCTTTCAGAGATGGCTGGGATAGACTCCAGCAGATCCCTGTGACCCCCAATTAAGGAATAAGTGGATATAGAAAATCAATGAATAAATAAATATTAATATACCAAATAAAATTATACTTAACGAACACACAGACATGTTTTAATATGTGGGATTGTCTTCAGAAACATTTTGTGTTCTGCTGGTCGAAAGGGACCTTTATATCGGAGATCTTTAAGAGTGATTAACCTTTAAGTAAATAAAACAACAGTAACACTAACACTAAGAGTTGCAGTAGCAAAATAGAGATAGAGATGCTACTTATGCAGTAAATAACCAATACAGTTGTTATTTTTGTGCTCCTTGGCCCTGAGGTCATTGACCCATTTACAAACAAAAAAATTGTATTCATGTCTTTGTATGCTTTCATCTGTTTTATTTGGAGTAAAATAATATCTGGAGAATGGGGTAGTTGTTGTCTACCAAATCAATGGCGGGAAAATATGTCAGTTTTCTTACGTCCAACATATGTGCTGATTTTCTGTTTATATATTTCTTTTAAAATGGTGTCCAAACTGCTATACTCTATACCCGCTTCCCTAATTCAGTGTCATGCTAGAGTCTATTCCAGCCATCTCTGAAAGGGCAGGAGGGGTACACCCTAGACATTACATTACATTTGCCAGACGCCCTTATCCAGAGCGACTTACAATATTCCTCGTTATACAACTAAGCAATTGGGGGTTAAGGGCCTTGCTCAGGGGTCCAACAGTGGTGGCTTGCCAGAGCTGGGAATCAAACCCACAACCTTCGGGTTGGTAATCCAACACCTTAACCATGAGCCACCACTTCCCCCAGATTGACAGGCTATCACAGGGCAACACATACACTCAGATGGGCAATTTAGAATTACCAATCAATCTAACATACACAATTTCTGGACTGTGGGAAGAAGCTGGTGTACAAGGAGTAAACCCACGCAAGCACGGGGGGGAACAAGCAAACTCCGCACAGAAAGACCCCTGCCTGGGAATCAAACTTGTGCCTTCTTGCTGTGAGGCAACCGTGCTAACCGCTAAACCATCGTGCTGCCCTATTTTAATTAATTTAATCAAATTACTATGTCTTATATAATAGTTTGGTTAAGGTTTAGATTAGTTTAGTTAACCTTTGTTATTAAGTGAAATTGATTTAGCAACACTAGCTAATTAGGGAAGAAAATTTAAATTACACTATTCATAGTATATATAGTGTTATTCATTTAATGCACTATATGTGCCTGAAAGGAAGGTAGTCTGACGCTTATGTCCTATTTGAATAGGATTCGTATTATCTTGGGGCCTCTGGTCATTTGTAATAATTGCGGAGGTTGTCTGTGATCTCAATCCTGTGTGAATTGGTAAAGTAAAAATTTCCCCACAAATGATCTACTATATTTTGCAGAACACTGAAGTTCTGTGATAATATTAGACCTGTGCGAATTAGCATTTCTGTGATTTGGCAGGGACGTGATTCTTTTTATTAAGGTTTTGGTTAACTTTTTTTTCCCGCAGTTCATGAACACGCTGATGACGTTGTTGCCAGATAAACACTGCCAGTTAAACCGTCCATTTATGAAAGGAGTGGCAATACATTTTCCTAAATAATTAGCCTATAAAATATACATGGTTGAAAAACCGCCAAATTGATTAATTTTGTGAATCTGTCCAAGCCAATTTTTTCCCACACAATCAAATTCTAATTCGTCCAACTGGGTAGGAAACTTTCCAATCGCAAATAAATAGGTTGGCAGGTATGTGGGCAAGTCTATTATGTTTTGGGCTAAGCATTTGAATTGGATGAAATTTTAACTCCTATGCCTTCCACAGTAGACAAAATACATATAAAAATATCCAAATTAAGACCACCTAATTTAATGAGTGCTATCAGTATGTGAAGAGACTTTCAATCAGCAGAACAAAAAATGTTTCTGAAACAATTTACCTACCTCGCCTTTAACCCTTGGTTCCCTGGTGAATTAAGCCAGGTGCCTAAATCATCTGCTTCACAGTCAGCGACTTCCTTGTGTTAAATCTATCACATCTGCAAGTGGGACTTTCATCACTTCTTGGCAAAAGATTCCAGTTTTATAGTTCAGGTGATATAAGGGGCTATAAAAAGACTTTTGAGTAATAATTCAAGGCATCAATAGACAAGGGGGCCACTGAGGGAGGCCAATCACCCTCTGTACCAAGACCCTGCTTTTGCAAGTCAGTTCAGATGGCTACCACCTCCTCCAAACAACCTGTCATACGGTGCTTGCTGTTGATGTAGCTCTATCAACCTCAGGCCAGACAAGCATCTTACATGGTGGTCACAACACTGCGTCTGTCATTGCATTCACAAAAATCGAAGCCCATATTTGCTTTGACATTTATTAAGAGCGGGGCAGCACGTTGGCTTAATGGGTAGCACGGTTGCCTCACAGCAAGAAGGTCCTTTCTGTGTGGAATTTGCATGTTCTCCCCCTGCTCCCACAATCTAAAAACATGCATGTTAGGTTGATTGGTGATTCTAAATTGCTCATAGGAGTGAGTGTGAGTGTGTGTGTGGCCCTGTGATGGACTGGCCGCCTGTCCAGGGTGTACCCCTCCTGCCTTTTACTTTTTCAGAGACGGCTGGGATAGACTCCAGCAGATCCCTGTAAACCCGAATTAGAGAATAAGCAGGTATAGATAAAGGAAGGAATGAATGAATCTAATAAGAGCTTTGAGAGACACAGGTATGCACAGGTATGTTTTTACCTCTCTTTAGAGAACTAAGACCTTGATAAAAGGAATATTTATATTTATACCCATTCAGATGCTGGAATCATGGATTCTGCAGTTGTTCTGGCTCATGCACATCCCTTTGAGCCGTGAAACTAGTTTTTTTGGACAATTGATTCAACAAGTATAATAGTAATGGATTATGGATTGCATGGTTAGTAAATATGATGAGGACTAATTTATCAGGATGATACACTTGATATCTTCGTTTTGCATCATCACAACAACATCATTACATTAGGGCGTAAAAGAACCAATTCATAAAAATTTACTATTAGAAAAAAAAATTGAACTGGACTTCCTATCACTAATTCTTGGGATTCGTTGAGTGCCATCTAGTGGAAGGATTGTGGCAAAAGGAGTCAGACTCTAAGTGACTCAAAGGACTTGTGAGACTCTGATCCATTTAACTCAGAATTAATAATCAATCACTCCCACCTGATTAAATGCATCCTTCAGTATTGTCACATGATGATATCTTATAAAGGCAAAATGTATAACACTCTTCAGTTTTAATTTGTACACTGAATGATTGCTGTAAATTAAGGAGAACCACAAGGTCAAATAAACATCACCCTGGGCTATAAAAACTGCCTCAAACTAACTCTGTGTTATTAACCCAAAGTTATGTAGTAATATTTTGGACATATGGTTGCTTAATTCTAGCATAAATGTAAAAAAAGACAGCATTTAAAATTTAGCTACAAATACTTTAATCATATTGTCAAGTTGACCTAGGAAATCAGATGAGTAATTTAAAGCTCCAACCTCATTTACATTTACAGAATATGCCCTTATCCAGAGTGACTTACATTTATTTCTTTTATACAGCTGAGCAATTGGGAGTTAAGGGCCTTGCTCAGGGGCTCATAGTGGTGGCTCGGTGGTGTTGCAAAAATCTTGGTTTTAGTCCAACACCTTAATCACTACTTCCCATTCCCTCAGTGGATAATCAGTAAATATAGGCTTGTCATCACATGGTCTGCCCCTCTGGGATCCATGCCATCTACAATTCTTTAGAGCATACTCCATGATGTGCCAGCTGCCTTGAGACAATGGTAGCAGCTGCTCATTGGTTTTATCGACATCTGCTACACGGTCAAAATCCTGCCCAATGTATTGTTGGTAGGTGGAACATGCAGCATGACAGCATGGTTGAAGCAAGCATTTTTCATTGGTTCAGCTTTTGGCCAGGGTCAAATTATTTTACCTTAAGAAACCTATTTATGCTTTTATCAGTTCAAGGCTAAATTACTGCAATGCACTTTATGTTGGTGTCTTACATTCGACCCGCAAACAACTTCAACTGGTGCAGAATGCCACAGCCCGGTTTTTAACTAATACACACAAACACGAGCACCACAATTCTGGCTTCCAGTTTCATTTAGAATTGATTTTAACAGAGTTCTGAGATCAAAAATAAACCTTAGCTGGAAGTCCCAAGGTCAAGGTATAAACTTTTCCTGTGGCTGGGCATAAGCTCTGGAACAAGCTTTTCTCAATATACGCACCAGTACCTACCAGGGCCTTTTTAAAACTAGGATTAAAACATAATAATTTAGACTGACTTTTAATATCTTGCAGTTCTGTGACATTTTTATATATCTTATGTGGAATTTTTATTGTTTTATTGTTTTTATTGGAAAGCACTTTGCTTCACCCTGTGTTTTATAAAGGGCTGTATAAATAAATGATTGATTAAAATGATTGATTGGTCCTAGAGAAACCAAATGATTTCTTTGTCTGGCCTGGCATGGATGAAGATGTGAAAGCCTTTCAGCAGTGTTCTTCGTGCCAGCGCTCTTAATTCTTCCTTAAGAATTGGGATATAATATAATAATATTCAACTTCATTGTCATTGTGCAAGGTACGTGTACAGAGCCAATGAAATGCATTTTTTGCATATCCCATCTTAGTAAGTTGGGGTCAGAGCGCAGAGTCAGCTATGATACAGCGCCCCTGGAGCAGGAAAGGTTAAGGGTCTTGCTCAAGGACCCAACAGTGGTTGACTTGCCGGTGGTGGGGCTTGAACCCCGGTGTTTCTGGTCTTCAGATCAGCAACTCAGCACCTTAACCATTTGAGAATTGGGATAGATTTCATCAGGCCACTACCAAAGAAAGCCTAGGGTCATGAGTACATCCTAGTGATCATGGATTATGTTGCCAATACAAAAGGTGGTCTCCCATCAGAAAACCACCTTTAGCAATATCACTAGGGAACTTATGCTCCTGTTCGATTGCATAGGTATAACTAAGGACATCTCAACAGACCAAGGTTTGCCTTTGTTTTCAAACTCATATCTGATCTGTGCCGTCTGTTGCAGGTAAAGCATTTGTGGAAATCAGTCTGCCTTTTGCAGATGGTAGTGGGTGGTAGCTGAGAATAAAAAAACCAGGACCTTCACCTGCCCTACATCTTCTCACTGTCCAAAAAACTCCACCGGATTAACCCTGGAGGACGGCTGGATAGCTGGAATGCTGGCAGTGATTAAACATGTGCACAAAATGCAATAACGCATTGAACGTGTGGCTCCCCTTTTTTAAGAACTTCTAGAGTTGGCCAGGTGAGCAAAGGTAGGTCTATAATTACCCACCTGTTGGAGTTCCAGCAGGGAAACAGGTCCTTTTCTTAGTATCTAATTCCACCAGCAAGATCTTTGCCTGCTAGCAAGGGCCCTACACGGTCATTGAAAAAGTGTAACCAGTTGATTACCTTCTGGCTGAATCAGGTATCCCCTGCCCTGTATCTCTTGGTGGACAACCTTGTGGAGAGGCTGAGGAGAGCTTGCTTTATCCGCACCTGAGACGTCACAAAAGGTTACAGACAAGTGGCCCTGGCTTCTGACGTCAAGTCAAAAATTTCCTTTGGTACCGCAAACAGCCTCTGGCAGTAAAGTGGTTACTGGATATAAAGAAATAAAATAAACAACAAGTTTCCAGAAATTGCTAAAAGTTAGGGACCAACTGAGACAAAAATAATAACAATGGGATTGAGATAAAGAAGGCGTCAGCCAGACTGGGTGTGGCATATTAACAAGCATTTTCAAACTCTAAAGCAGCACCTACCAGCTTTTCGGTTGTGAGGAACAAAGACATCAAGCGCCCTATCATGGTTGCATCAGAAACAGGTTTAGAAGCGCTCCTGTCACAAGTCCTCAAAGGTGAGGAGCACTCAGTCCTATTCATCAGCAGAAAACAAGTTCCTGTAGGTAAGGAATGATTACTGGAGATAAAGAAATAAAATAAACAAACATTTGAGAAAATATAGGGATCAACTGAGAAAAGAATAATAATAATGAAACAGAGATGAAGAAGTCCCTAACAAAAGTATCCTCATTCCGTTCCTTGTCCACCCTTACTGAAGCTTTATTCACATGCTACATCCTCATTAGTGCTATATTACTTAACAATGTCTAAAATGTAGATGATCCAGGGTTCTGACAGATCTCTAATGGCCAAATATTAACCATCTACATGATGCATGAAGAAATCGCACTTGTCTGATGGACACAGCAGGGTGTCTAAAAGGACGCTCTTCACAGACTCCATTAATGCCAATCATGTAGGTCAAGGGTCAGCACCAGCAGATTTAAATGAAAAATTAACCAATCTAGATTTTTGTTGCCTTTATGCCCCCATTTTCCAATAGCTGAAAAGCAATTTTTTTGTACTTTTTTAAGTTTATACAGCAAATATAAGTTATATAATGGATAAATTATTCAATAATACATCTAAATATTGATTGGTTAATTTTTCATTCTTGCTTCGCATGTATGAGGTCCTGGGTTCAAGCCCCAGCATCTCCATCATGGGATTTTTACACTCCTATTTATTGTAAATAGGCCACTTATGCACTTCTGGTTAGATGCTAACTGCATTTTATTGGCCGCGACGGTGTTAAATATGTCACATGACTTCAGAGCACAGATCACATTTTCTGGAGTGACAAATCACACTTCATTTAGAAGTCCAAAGGGGTAAATTTGGATTCTGACAGAAACCAGAACACTATTTACTGACTAAAGTTTGGTGGAGAAAAAAATTATTTTTGGCTGATTTTTTTAGAATTTAGATTCAGTAAAATATTATTTACAGAACTCAAAGACATTTTAGGGAAAGTGGTGGCTTATAGTTAAGGTGGTGGACTACCACTCCAAAGATTGTGGGTTTGATTCCCAGATCTACCAAGCTAACCGTTGCTGGGCCCTTGAGCAAGGCCAGTTGTATAAATGTGATAAAATGTACGTCTGCCAAATGTAGACAATTTTACTCATACAAATTTGGGGAAGGCTCTTACCCCAGCCAGCATGACTACACCCCTGTGCACAAAACAATAGCCATAAATACAAGATTGGTGTTGCGGAACTACACCCGAGATGACAGGGAACATTTCCACAACATTTCCACTCTTTAAAAAGTTTAAATGTTAGGACAAAACGTTTTTAAAATATTGTTCATGGAATATTCTCATAACATAGCAGTGGTGTGGAGTCAGGGCCAAAATGGGCTTAATTTAATTAATTTATTATTATTATATAATTTATTAGTTTATATAATTTATTAGTTAATTTATTCTCAACAGTTTATTCTCTTCATTTCATAGTTTTTCTCTTGCTGCACTGCTTCCAGTACGTGTATCATAGATTTTTTTTGTCCAATCAGATTTTAGTTTCTTTGTGCTGCCATGTTAATCTAATCTTCCAGGTTTGTTATGCTGCGAATTGTCCAAATAATTGTCTAAATCTAGTCTAAGCACCCTAATATATGTCGGCTCATTTCCTGTAAAGTGAACCAGAAAATCGATATTGTAAATGTAAATGTCTTTATTCATCACATAAACTCTTCAGCAGAGTCAAATTTGTTTTGTCGCATATTCCAGTTTAGTAAGTTGGGGGTCAGAGCGCAGGGTCAGGTATGATACAGCACCCCTGGAGCAGGAGGGGTTAACGGTCTTGCTCAAGGACCCAACCGTGATAGACTGGCGGTGGTGGAGCTTGAATCCAGGTTTTCCAATGAACAACTTAGCACCTTAACCATTTGAGCCACCAACTGCCCCAGTAATATTACCACTATCACATCGCAACAAAAAAACAGTGATATTTATCTGCTATGATAACACTCTAATAACCAAGAGTCACGTTTTAACTAACATTAATTAAATAAACACATAACCTTCTATCTTAGAAATCAGAACGCTTCGTACACATCAATATGCTAAAGACTTAATGACACATGAGACGCAACGCAACCAATCAGAGAAAATACTGTTTTCTCTGATTGTTTCTCATTTTTATTACCTTAAAAAATGATAAAAAAAAAAGTTAAATTATTCTTCACTTTTACCAGAATTGATGCATACATTAAAAAAAACAAAATAAAAAAATTCAGCTCTGGTGTTATTCCATTTCTGTTTTGGCATCGATGCTTGAACCACATGATGAATCTGTAGACGCTCACATCAAGAATGAGAAGGTGGTTGCCATGGAAAAAAATTGGTCTTTAAATGCACTGCATTCCTGCCCCTGCCTCACAACACCTAATCATGTTTTCACACATTTATAATAAAGGTCACAAACAAGAACCATTTTTTTGTTCTTACAAAAAGCAGTTTTCAACATGAAGCATACAAGATACCATTACACAATGCTAACACACACATTTCAGTGGAGAGTTATAAAGAAAGGTAAAACCCGAGAGCTTGCTGATTTGAATGTAAGATAAAATTTACATACACAGCTCTGACATGAAAAGCTGAATCTTTCGATTTGCACATACAGACAATAATCAACACACCTGTGTTTTTAATTCAGCTTCGCGAATTAAATAATGTATAAAGTGACATTCACAATAAACAAAATGACAGATTTTTACTTTTGCACTTTACAGAAGTCGACGCTAACAACCTCTTAGATCTGCAAAGTTCCAATCCCAGCACTTTGTCTTTTTATTCTCTATTTTCTAAATATTCAGTATTAGAGTATAAAAGTGCATCCTGTCTCTGTCAATAAATAAATGAATTAGATCACAAGCTAAATAAAATAGAACCCAAATCTGTTGATTAAAGAGCTTTTATTGTGTTTCTTTTTTTTTTGCAGATGCAGGAGAGAAGAGACAGGAACAGTGTTGCTAGATTGGACTGAAGATCTCCGGCCCAACTACAGCGTAAAACCTGCCCATTTAAAAAAAATACCAGCCCAAAATGCATAGTTTGAGTTTGAATATTTATATATATATAATAAAAAATGTTTGTTTTATGTGTTGTCATTTGATTCCCCTGTCCATGTGTCATGTCTCTATTGGTTTATTTAGGTCATGTGTTCCTCATTGTGTTTAGGTTTGTTTCGTTTAGTTAATTGTTTTCCCATTAGGTTAAGTATTTATACCCCTGACTTTCAGTCTGTCTTTGTCTTGGTTCGTCACGTGTCACAATTGCTGTCCATGTCTATGTCAGGTCTGGTTCGGTTAGCTTAGTTTTATGTTTTTGTTTGTTCATTGTTTGTTTTGTCTTTTGTTATTTCGTGAATAAATACTGCGTTTGCATCCAACCTCAGCTTACGACTCGTGACACGTACAAAAAAACCCATATATTAGTCCATACATCTTTTACATATTATACACGCAGTAATTGGTTGCGTGTAAAAAATATTTTAATTAAATTCAATTAAATTGAAAAATTTGTAGTTACAACTAAACACTCGCCAGTTGTAACATTTCATTGGTTGGCTCCCACCAATAAAACCATGTTAAAACATGTTCAAATATCGTTTTTAGAATAACTCATGCATATGCATAACATTTTTATGCATATTTATATTTATTTTTATGCATATTTATATTTATTTGTTTATTGGTCTGCACAAATACTTGCACATTATCTGCACATTTGCACAAACCAACACAATAGACTGGCAAAACACTACAAATTTAGCACAAGGTACTTTAATACTTCTACATTTATATATACATACCCACTTGCATATATATTTTTTACTGGTGCATGTATAACTACACATATCCCATAATCCTCACTTCCACACTATATATATATATATATATATATATATATATATATATATATATATATATATATATATATATATATATATATGAATTTGGTCAGTCATCGACCAATAAAACTGCAATAAAACCTCCAAAGACAAAGTGCTGGGAATGGAACTTGTGCTGCAGATCTGAGTGGTTGTCAGCGCCGTCTTGTGGTTTTACATTGAAACTGAAGTAAAGTATTGTTTTAACATGGTTTTATTGGTGGAAGCCAACCAATGACAACTGGCGAGTGTTTAGTTTTAACTACATGAAGCTCGAGGAGGTCATCTTTATACAGAGCAACTTACTCTTACTTCTCTCCTTTATACAACTGAGCAATTGGGGGTTAAGGACCTTGCTCAGGGGGGCGGTGGCTTGGTGGTGCTGGGAATTGAATTTCGGTCTTTTTAGTATCAGTCCAACACCTTAATCATCAAGCTATCACTTGCTCATAACACTGCCGGATGTATAAACAAGCACTAACGTACATAAACAGTAAATCTATATATTTTAAATTTTATAAATAGTATTTTAATAATGGTTTATAGTTGAAATTTACATTTTGCTACATACAAAAATGCATCCTGTCCAAAAAAATAAATAATTACCGGTTCATTATATTAAAAACTAAATGTAATAGAAGACAAATCTGTTGATTAAAAAGCAACATTGATATTTTTTATTGTATTGTATTTATTTTTTTCATAGTAAGTTCTAATTTGGGTATTTATAGAAGATGTAGATATTCAATTATTTCTTAAAGGCCAGTGACTTTATGACATGTTATGATATTGATATTTGATATTGATATCATTTCATCAACCCTGTGCCAGAACAGAGAAATAAAATCTGAGAGCTAAAGGAGTGCTGCTCTGTTTTTAGATTTGTAGGCAAGCATCTGTGTTTTGACTCTGATTGTATGCAGCTACCAGAAGCCAGTGGAAAGAAAGCAGCAACCTGGGTGGTGTGGGAGGATTTTGAAAGATTGAAAACAAGTCGTGCAGCTGAATTCTGGATCATCTCCAGGAAAAAATATATATATATTCGTGCACAGTATAAAATCGAACTGCACAAACTGCACACGCTTGTGTGGATACGCCTATCGAATATTTCTCATATTATAAAGGATAAACCGACGGCACCATGTTAGCACATGATTGCTCATGATTACCTTAGGGCTGTGAGCAGTGGTGTTACTTAAGGAGAGTGCTAGAATTTAATTCTATGTCTATGGTAAAAAAAAAAAAAAAAAAACAAACAAACAATTGACTGGATAGTGTAAACTCTGGACACAGTACAGGAGGTGGGTAGCTAAGCTATCGTCTTTGCTATAGAACGACTCTCGCCCCCTTTATAATGCATACATAATGAGAAGTTCATTCCTAGTTTGTTTGTTTTTTTTTGTTGTTGTTTTTTTCTTCAAATTAATAAAAGGAAAATCTGGCTTGAGAAATTTCTAAAGGTTGTAATGTAATGAAATAATGTTAAATCCTGTTTTATAGTAAGAATGTTGCTCTATTGCGGTTCTACAGGTTCACTGTTTCAGAACATTTTACATTCAATTGTTCTGTAGTGATTGTTTATAATTTACTGTCTTAATTCCATCCATCCATCCATTTTCTATACCCGCTTATTCCCCTTATCTGCTGGAGTCTATCCTAGCCGTCTCTTAAAGGGCAAGAGGCAGGAGGGTTACACCCTAGACAGGTCACCAGTCCATCAGAGGGCCACACACACACTCACACTCACTCCTATGGGCAATTTAGAATCACCAATTAATCTAACATGCATGTTTTTGGACTGTGGGAGAAAACCAGAGAACCTGGAGTAAACCCACACAAACACGGGGAGAACATGCAAACTCCACACAGACAGACCCCTGCCTGGGAATCGAACATGGCAACCGTGCTAACCGCTAAGCCAATGTGCTACCCTCCTGTCTCAATTCAATAATGTTTATTTTAAAATAGAAATAGAAATTATCATAAATTATAGTTTGTCTAATTTCATGATGTGATCCAATGTCCAGGAATCGTCAGTATCAGTAAATTGTTCCAGAATTGATTAATTACCTCAGGCAATAAACTATTTTCCAGCATTAACATAGTTAATTGTTTTGTTTGTTTGTTTGTGGACAAAAAAAGGGGAAAAAATTTAAAAAAAAAATTGGATTGATTCAAAAATGTATATTTTTTCCTAGTCATTATCCAAAATCTATGAAAAAACTTTTACAACAATGGTAAAGGCTGGTTTAGCAGTCTCGTGAGACTAATAACAAATTCTAGCTATTATTAGTGTTATAAGAAAGTGTTTGAATGTGTTTAAAGTAATTTTACTGATTTAAATAATTAGTTTCATCTATTTAGCGAGAAGCTCATACTAGTCTATAACCAAATGAGATAGCCACTGGGGGAGCCTCCTAAAAAAAAACTAAAGGTTGCCACGAGCAATTTTGAGATTAGGCCCCTACCACAACTATTCTGCTCCAGCATACTCTAACCTTACTGCAAGTAGTGTTACTACTAATAAAACAGATCTCTGGGGGCCGCCAAAGTGCACGAGCACTCGTCATGGTGTAACCTATCAACGATGCCACACTGGAACATAGCACTTAGGGGGAAAAAAACCACATTAAATTTATACTGTATTTAACACATCTATTACATGGTGTACAACAGTGAGTAAAAACTGGGACATGGTCCGAACAGGAGGCTCTGGGAAAAATATATTATTTCACAGAAGCAAATTGTGTCTGTAATGATTAAAAGGAGCATCTCATAAACCTATTGTCAAGCTGGAGCATAGATAGATAGATAGATAGATAGATAGATAGATAGATAGATAGATAGATAGATAGATAGATAGATAGATAGATAGATAGATAGATAGATAGATAGATAGATAGATAGATAGATAGATAGATAGATAGATAGATAGATAGATAGATAGATAGATAGACTGAAAGACAGACAGACAGATAGATAGATAGATAGATAGATAGATAGATAGATAGATAGATAGATAATATATTTAGTGAGTGTATTGTCATGCTGGAACAGTGTTATATATTTAGATGGATGGATGGATGGATGAAGAGATAGATAGATGGATAGATAGACAGACAGACAGACAGACAGACAGACAGACAGACAGAAAGACAGATAGATAGATAGATAGATAGATAGATAGATAGATAGATAGATAGATAGATAGATAGATAGATAGACTGAAAGTCAGACAGATAGATAGATAGATAGATAGATAGATAGATAGATAGATAGATAGATAGATAGATAGATAGATAGATAGATAGATAGATAGATAGATTGATCGAAAGATAGACAGACAGACAGTTTAGATAGATAGATAGATAGATGGATAGATAGATAGACAGACAGACAGACAGAAAGACAGACAAATAGATAGATAGATAGATAGATAGATAGATAGATAGATAGATAGATAGATAGATAGTTTAGATAGATTTTTTCTTTATAATGTGTTTACTAAGTTTGGTCCTTTTAAGACACTATTTTAATGCATTAAACTAATTTGAGCATTTTAGAATGTCTGTAAAAAATGTTCATGTACTGCTTTTCTTGGAAAAAATTCATTTTAGATAAACAAGTATGAAAATAATTTAAAATAAAATATGTCAGAAATGTGAAAAAAAAAACAGTAACTGTGCTCCAGTAAAATTAATGAGGACATGCTACAACATGTTGGAACATCAAAATTCCCCCCCAACCCCACATGCGCTCTAAAAACACTGCCTGCTGGACGCATTCAATAGTTTTGTCGGTTAAAATGATGTAGTTAGATAGATATTTATGTAAATTCTTAACGAATTAGAAGTGTATTCTTAAACAGTTAAAATCTAGCAAAGGGAAGTTATTCGTTCCTCTTATGTATCTAAATTAGGAGAAATTTCGCATGACCACATTTTCCTCTCTGTATATAAAGGTTATGTGCCTAAAAGTGCATTAAAATGAGCAGTTGGGAAGCCTGCAAAAGAATTAGCTCATGTTTCTCTCCGTTCAAGTTCAGTCTTGTCTAGGTAAAATATTTGCATTGCACATATACTTCTTTCTAATGACTTTTAACTGCACAATAGTTCGGTTTCCAACTACCTCTCGATCAGATGTGTGTCTGCACCCAACAATAAAAAAAACACTGAATTAACTATTTGACAATAATAAGTTGTTGTGCTGTTTACCGACAAACAAATTACAGGTGAAAAAAAAAATCTGTTACAGAGCCATCAACAATATTCAGATCAAACTTAGTGAAGTGTTTAGAATATATGCTTTCTTGGTACAATACTGATTCATATTATTAGACAGTTTATTTATTGAAATTAAATCAAATAAAATGGACGTCTGTAATGTTTTTTATTAGTGTTTAATGAGTATAAAAACACAGAATGACAACAAAAGTAAATAACTGAGTTGAACATTAAGACTTACAACGACTTATGACTGATTTCAACAGAACTAATTCAGGGGTTATACTGCAATATTGTGCCTACATTTGGGGAAGTGCTGGCTTAGTGGTTAAGGTGTTGGCCTGATACCAGAAGGACCAGGGTTTGATTCCCAGCAACACCAAGCTTCCACCTTTGGGCCCCTAAGCAAGACCTTTAACCCACATTTTCTCAGTTAAGATTAAGATAATTGTAAGTCGCTCTGGATAAGGGTGTCTGTAAATGTAAATATACAATGCACAATATCTTAATTAACACAATAACAATCTTTAAGATGTTTGTAAGTTTAATATAACATCTGCTTAACTCATAACATAAAAAAAATTAGGTTAATAATATAACTTACAGAACAAAATTTTCCGTTCTCAAACTAGGGTGATGCAAAAATGAGTGCATCCCCACAACACACAGAACTTTGTATAGCCTTAATGATTTTTAATGACAGCACCAAGTTTTCCAGCTTTAGGATGAACAAGTTGGAAACATTTTGCAACATCATTTTTTTTTCTATTCTTTAACAATGAACTCTTTGAGAGAATAGATGCTGAACGGAGAGTGATGCTCAACTTGTCTCTCCAGAATTCCCTATGGGTCTTCGATTTGGTTCAGATCAGGTAACATACTTGGATGTGTGTAGAGGATCATTATCATGTTGGAAAAGTGCACGAAGACCAAGGGCTCGGAATAATGGTACCGTCTTCTCTTTCAGTATAGAGCAATGCATCTGTGAATTCATGATGCCATCAATGAAATGCAGCTTTCCGATATGAGCAGCACTCATGCAGCCCCACATAAGGACGCTGCCACCATGCATGTAGGCACCATGCATTAGGACGCTTTCTTAGCATTTTTCTTAGTATTCCTTACCTTTGCGACGTCACACAGTTTTGAAGCCATTCATTCCATAAATATTTATTTTAGTCCCAGTAGTCCTCATCTTTGTCAGCATGGGACCTGGCAAACTCTAGACAGGCTTTTCTGTGCCTGGGATTTAGAAGAGGCTTTTCCTATGGACAGCACCCATGCATGCCCTTCCTCTATACGCCATATTGCGTCTAGGTCTTTAGATATCTGCAGTGAACTTGCATGCCGATTTTTTTCAACCCTTCTTATCAGTAGATGCTCCTGTCGTGTTAACTTCCGTGGATGACCTGGACGTCTCTGTGAGAAGGCTGCAGTTACACTTTTGGTAAAGTATTCTGACTGATAAGAAAAGCTTTGCTGATTTTCTTGTAGCCTTTCTGAAGTTATTTTCTTTTTCAGGTCTTGTGACATTTCTATTCTATGTGGTGCCATTGCTAACAGCATAAAATAGGAAGGGGTTTTCCTTAAGTAACAGTCGTTTTATACCGCTGGACACCCTGTAATCAAAAATTAGACTCTCCTTTGGTTAAATTCTTGTTAAATTAGACATTAGTAGTCTTAAATTTAGCTTTGCTACAGAGAATTTCAATGGGGTGTACTTCTAATTTGAGTAGAACTGAAAATTTTTAATATCCTAGTAATTATGTAAGATAATATCATAATACTATCCTTACTGGTCTAGTAATCAGAGTTCCCACAATCCCACCACAACCCAGGTTTGATTCCAAGCCCAGATAACATGAAATGCTGGTGTCAGATTTTGGCAAATCAAATATATAGATAACCAATCCAACGATCCTTCAGTGGGGATACACATCCTAATAACACCACTATCATGTCGCAATTATAGAAACCATCAAAACTATACTCGTATAGTATACTGTATTGAGGATAAAAAACATTTTTATTAAAGCAAGAATCCCTGTTAAGAAAATTAGATTAGATTAGCTTAGATTAACATGGCAGCACATAGAAACTGAAATCTGATTGGACAAAAAAATCTAAACATCCACATACACGTACTGGAAGCAGTGCAGCAAGAGAAACACTACGAAATGAAGAGAATAAAACTGTTGGGAAGAAATTAATACAATTTAATGGAACAAGTATTAGAATTTAGGTTGTAAATGTAGGCCAGTGATTCTGATAGTTTACTGACCCGGACTGCACACCACTGCCAAAACCGCTCTTTCACAACCCTAATCTGGTTGTAAAATCCATTTATAAGATTTAAATACGGATTGAAATTAAAAACCCAGTAAACTATAAAACCCATTAAAAATTTAGCGGAAACAGAAACAGGGGATTGAACAACAGAACGAATGAACCTTCAGGCTTCACCTGTGTGTGAAATATTTAACTTTAGACTTGCATATTTCGAAGAAAATTTGCCTTAAGCACAGTCACACACTTGTGTGTGTGTGTGTGTGTGTCTGTTTGTGTGTTTCCGTTTCCTCCCTCAGTGTCTAACTTTCACCAAACCGGTTTTACACATACTGTAGCTGACTAAAAATACACTTCCTGTTTTTTGCCCAAATCTGTACTTTACACTATTAAATCAATGCCAATTAAAATTCTTAGGATTCAGAGAAAAAGAGTAAATATAAAATTGGTTTGTAAACGAAAAATGAAGAGTGTTTCTGTGTGTACAGACAGCACATAAGCTCACAAGCCAAAGTGCTATTGCTAACCGCCACACCTGACACGGACATGATGAGACTCGATTAGTGGGCGGGGCTTCAGTGGATCTTATTTCCCAGGCTGGAAATACAACCCGTGCGTTGAGTTGGGGCAGTTTTTCTCTTTTATTTTCCCCTCTTTTTTTTTTAACAAACAAGCTTGTTTATTTTATTTTATTTCACCCAGACATGATTGTAACAGTTTTTTCTCTTTTTGCGGGTAAGTAAACTCTTAAACATTGTATAAATTGATTATTAAGCTAGACTAGGAAACGTGCTGCGCAGTCGATCCTCCCTGATTATCCTTAGGTGTGGATCACTCAGGATCTGTTGAACAAAATACCTGTAAATTGATGGTTATTATTTAAGTGAAATTGAATTTGTTAAAAAAAAAAATACCCCCTTAATTCTATGTAAAGGTATTACATGCCTCATATAGCTTATATAACTACAGGGTGTCCCATAAGTTTACATACATAGAAAAAGTACAAAATAAATATTTTTATTTATATAATATGTTTTACATGACTAACGTTGTTTTAATAACACATTTTGATGTGTGTGTGTGTGTGTGTGTGTGTGTGTGTGTGTACACTCTGCTGAAGAACACGTATAAGCTCAGATGGAGTTCTTATAAATGCGTTGGTGATCCTTTCCTATGTTTTGTATCTTTTATTAATACACCATGGCCTTTAAATGCCCCCAAAGTTAAAAAGAAATCTGGGGAAAATATTTTAAATAATAATTTAAAAAATGTATGGAAACTTATGAGACACCCTGAATATTTTACTTGTTCTTTTTATAAGAATAAGAAGAAGGGGTGGTATTAATTATTATAATAATAGCCACGCTCATTTCAATCTAACTTTTATTGTATAGCTAATTATTTTTGTTCGTATAAATGCTCTTCTGGGTTATATTGCATACACTGTTTTTATTTCATTTTTTTAAATTCTGCCACTCTGAATACTAATTAAATTACCAGATCTGTAAAATACGAGTTAATTAAAATAAATAATTCCAAAAATCCTGCCCATGATTGCCGTTAATTAGTATAAAGTATCGCGGTAACACGGATCTACTTTAAGGCGCGGAAGTCGCAAGCCAACGCCTTGTGTTCAACCAGTGATCTTTTTTTTTTTTTTTTTAAAATGGCGTCTTTTCCATTTGTTTTTGCTAGTTTTGCCCGTAAGTTAACTGCACAGAGTGAAATAAAATATGCCCCTTGTGTAAAAGCTGATTAGTTGCAATCTGGCTAAAGGATGGAGGTTAATTTGATCATTAATTATCTTTAATTAAACAAGGACAGAAACTTTAAAAATGGTCGATTGGACCAGGGGGTTTTCAATAAAAAAACTGCCCACTTTGAAAATATACCATAATATACTTTAAGATTAATTTCAGTAATATGTAGTATATCTGAGTATTTACCACATCTTCCTGCAGTGTACTATAGTATTAACTGTAGTGAATGGATAAACTGTAGTAAACCAGTTACTGTACTAAACTAGAAGACTGTGATAAACTCTATGATATTCTAATATTTACTAAAGGATTTAGTTTATTAGAGTATTTACACTCGGTTAATGTTTACGTTAAACTATAGAAAGAACTGTAGTGAACTGATCAACAGTGTTTTAAAGAGTGGTTCTATGGGGAACAGAGTTGTTGATGGGGGACAGTGAGTTCCAGTGTGAAAGGACAGATTCCCATTTCTAATGGACACCAATGTCAGATCACTGATTCATTTACATTTACAGCATTAAGCAGACTTCCTTATCCAGAGCAATTAACATTTTATAAAACTGAGCAATTGGGGGTTAGGGGCCTTGATCAGGGGCCCGACAGAGGCAGCTTGGTGGTGCTGGGAATCGAACCCCAATCGTCAATTTAGCAGTACAACACCTTAACTGTTGCGCTATCACTTCTGTTGGACAAAAGTTTAACAATGAAGTGAAGATTTTGAACAAAAATTGCCAATAAAAACAAACTGTTTGTTTGGTTTTATTCGTTTTAGGGATTTTGTGTGTTGCATTGATCCACTTTTTGTTCTGATTTGTGCTGTGAAGGTTTTCACACATACAGTATAATATAATTGTAGAAAATTTACTCTAGTAATTAATGTAGTTGTTTATTTCAAACATGATCAAACGACTTCACTTGCTACCGCACATGTCTAACTAGCTATCGAGTGAAACACGGGATGCTGGGTGGATGTTACGGCATTCGCTGTGGAGTTCGCTACGCCAACTAGCGGTTGGGTGTCGGAAGCTGCCTCGTAAACTGAATTTTAGCTCTCAACTCGAAGCCAAAACTTCGCCAAAACATCATTTACTTAAAATGATGTGCCTATGCAAACTAGACTGCATGTTATGATGGTAGTGAAGTAATGCCTAGTTTGGGAGTTGTGGTTGAACAGATATTTTGCTACTTTTGCAGCCAAAATACAGGAAACTTGTGCTGTGGTCAAGAAGAATGTAGCAATAAAAGGTTTGGGCGGTTTGTTTGTTTGTTCAGACTCGCTATAAACCTGTATCTCGTTATGTAGGTATACTGCTAGAAGAGTGTTCTTTTGTCTAGTCAGGATGCTGTTTATTTAGTTACTACGTGATCCTAAATTGCTGTAAAAAAATTTTGTCTTGCTGCAATTCATTGAATTAACGTCCAGATGCCGCTAATTTTTAACTTGCGTTAAAAACGCAGAGAAATTAACTTTTTTTACCTATACAGAAAAACTTTCACAGAATAATTGGGGGGGGGCGTCTGTCAAATCCAATTGTGCGTTATTTTGAATCATAGTTTTCTAAAATTAGTTGCTGTTTATTTTACGCACGAAAAAAACCAACAGATTTGGTCTGCTACGCGTTTGAGTAGACGACATCGCTAGAAAATCGGTCAATTCTGGAGCTAACAGAGTTCAAAGTTTTTTCTGTAATATTGAAAGAAAAAAAAAAGAAAACCTCAAAAACTCATCACTAATAAATAGTTAAATTTGCTTCACTACTGAAAAGCAATCTTATGACAACTGGCTGCTATCCCATAATGCAGTATGTTTAGAGATGCGTGTGTATTGGTAACATGTAAAGACAGATTTTGCAATGTGTTGAGATAAATCAGCATGCACATGTTATCTGGAATGAGTGGTAACCTGTCCTGATAACATCTGCTGGAACTTTATCTCTTATTGTTACAAATGCCATAAAAGTTTTTTTGGGGGGTTTTTTAAGCATAAGGAAGTGTGGAGGTCAAATGTTATTGTTACTGTGGAGACGAGTGTTTTAAATCTACTTTAAAATTAGCATAATTTATAGATTAAATAAAGAAAAACCTTATGTTACTTGCAAGAATCTGAGCAGTGGTGATGATGACTACTTTCTGTGTTAACATTAAGTAAAATATATATATATATATTGCAAATTATTAACAAAACCGTTTAGTATTTTATTTATAAAACACAAATTTTAGTTAGTTTTGTGCCCCAAAACCTTCAACTTTTGTTGGCGACTCAATACGATTAGACTTTTGGTTTCATGTGATTGGAGGTTGAGATGGGTCATGCCTTTTTGTGTGTGATTTGAGTTATTTATTTTTGTTGTTCCCCTAGTGGACAACATTAGTGTTGCAGCGTTTATCTCCAAATCCGATTAATATGAATGAATTAAAAAATATGTCCAAAATGAGTTCAGACCGCAAGATGGCCTCAAAATATGACAAAATTGCAGAAAATAACACAATTTAAATATACTTAATATTAGGATGCATTTACATATGGACACTTTCCCATATTGTGGGTTTTTTTGGGGGTTTTTTTTGTAATTGTTTGGCCTGCTTTTTATACCTTCTGTAATCACAATCAGTCGTGAAAAATTGTTTCACTGAATGTCGTACGTATCTTTGATTCTGTTTGTGACGATTAAACTTTAAATTAAAACTACTAAGAAATTAAATTCAGGTTCTTATCTACCTTTGCTACTAGGGCTGAACGACAAATCGCAGACAACCTGTCTAGTAGTAAGCAACAACCTACAATTTCAGAATTGTTTGCAGCTGTTACAGCATATAAAAAGATCACCAACCCGCTAGCTCGCTAAAAACACAGCGCCTTTTAATGCAGTGACCAAAGAGGGCTTTAAAACTCCCATCCTAGTGCTGGATAGGAGATATAAAATTCCCTCTCGCACATATTTTAGCCGTGTTACAATCCGACAGCTTTACACTGAATATAGGAATAAAGTTGAGTTGGAATTTTACACTATGACAACAGAGCTGTGGATTAACCAGACGACCGAACCGGATTTTTATTTTCACTGTGTAGTATATTAGTGATGACTTCCAGCTAAAGACTCGTGCAGAAACTACTGATAAGCTGGACTACCTAGCTAATTAAAAAAAGACCTTATTTACAGAGGAACAGGTTGTTTTTTTGTTTTTATTGGACGCGATTTGCATTAAAATAAAAAACGTTGGGCAGCAAGAAGCGAACTATCTATCTGGTAGAAAGGCACGGTGCATCTGCTGGACTACGAGACATTAAGGAATCTATATAATGTGAGCTGCACACTATTATCGCAATATCTGTCAAAAAAAAATCGCAATCTGATAAATTGCACTTTGCTGCTTGCTATTTCCTGCTACATTCAGGCTTTCTTCTTCTTCTTTTTTACTCTCTCCTTGTTTCTGATGGGGATTCTGGTACCTCAATACTGCACTGTGCTAGAAGTTTTTACAAAACCTCAGTTAAGGAACAGTTACATTTCTACACTTAATCTAAAATGTAGATTAAGTTTAAATTCCTGTGTTGGTTGGTGCTTTTGGCTTTTGACTCAGGCAGTTTTAAGGGTTACCATCCAACACGAAGGCAAACAACGATTTACTTAAGTATTTGAGGTAAATTCAAACATCTTTTCTACCATTCGGTTGGAATCTGTCAGAAAAACCTATAAACTATCAGTTATATGTTTAAAACGACGGCGATGATGATTATGACTGTAAAAAAAATATTTTTTTTCCCCTTCCTATTGCAGTGATCCACCTGGCTTCATCTTTAAACGTTGACATCCCACTTCCGTTATATGAATTAGCCCGTGGTGGCAACGCTGTTCTTCCCTGCAACTTCAAACCCCAGAAACCAGACAATCCATCAATTACCATCTCATGGGTTGCACATCCAGATAATCCTGATGATTCTGATGTAACAAACTGTCTTCAGCAAATTTGCAATTATATTAACCCGAATTGCTGTTTAGTTTTATGATTGTGAAACTTCTTTCGATCTCCTAGATTGAAATCCTCACCTATTACTACTTCCCTGCACCTTCACCTCCTACACTGGACATCATGAATGACTTTGAGAAACGAGCTTCTCTTGAGGTGGACATTCCTAAAGGATCCGCAGTCTTGACGCTCAAAGCTCTAACTTCGAGGGACAATCGAACGTTTCAGTGTGAAGTTAAAATTCCTGGGGACGGACAAGGAAAAACGTCAGATACCACTAAAGTTGTGGTTCTGGGTAAGTAGGAGGGCTGGTGATGTGTGAAAGTCACATTTACTGATATACGATCATAGACTTTTATAGTCAGAGCTTCAGACTCACAGCAGGTTCCATTGGACAAGAGGGCGTCTGACTGACATGTAACGCAACTAAGAACGAGACCATTATGGTCTGAACAGCAAATCCGATTTGTCTTTCTTTTTGGGGGGGTATTTTGACACAATAAAAATGGGGAGATATAGAGTGAAAGGGGTAAGACTGGAAAGGACCCAAGCCTGAATCGAACCCAGATCGCATGTGGGCGCCGGCCCAATTTTTTTTTTCTATATTATTTTGTTGTTTACATTTACAGCATTTGGCAGACACCCTTATCCAGAAGCAATTGAGGGTTAAGGGTTCAGGGACCCAGCAGTGGTAACTTAATGGTGGCGACAGTGAGCTCGGAATAGGATAGAAACAGACGTATGTTAGTGTAGATGTTATTCCACTTATGATATACAAATATATTGTGTCTTACTGGTGGTGTTACTGATTCCGGTTGATCGGATTATTGCAGCCTAACAGTCCTTTAACAGATTTAGAAGGAAAATGTGCGTATTATGTGTAGGCCAGGTTAACCGACGGTGTTTCTGCCTCCCGAACGGTGTTGGGTAAATTATTCCAGAGTTTGGGCACAAGATAGGAAAAGGATCTGATTTTTTTTTCCCCCGTTTTTACACTGTGCATTTTTTTAATGGTATTTTGCGATGTCACACCGTAGGATCTCAGTCAGTATAATGTCAGACTGTAGGACACGTCAAAAACGGACACACACGAAGACTCGTCCGGAGTTTTCACCTCGTCAAGCCATGACGCATTAGTAACCTGCATTCTCTCTCTCTAAATAGTAGCTAACAGCAGCTACGACACATCGTACAAACACTTCTTTTTCCTTCGTAAGTCAGTACGTTTCTCCTCTTGCTGTTCTGTCCAACGGATTAATTTCCACAGGAAACAAATAAATTTCATTTCTTTATCTTCTAAACTATTCCCTAATTCGGGGGAACAGGGAGCTGCTGGAGTCTAATCAAACCCGGGACCTTTTAAATTTAAAGCTTAAATTTACAGCATTTGGCAGACGCCCTTATCCAGAGCGACTTACGTTTATTTCTTTTATATAACTGAGCAATTGTGGATTAAGGGCCTTGCTCAGGGGCCGGTGGTGTCTTGGTGGTGCTGGGAATCGAACCCCGGTCTTTCTGGTATCACTCTAACACCTTAACCACTAAGCCACCACTTCCTTTCTAAGCCACTGTGCTGCCCCAGAATTAATTTTTTATTTATTTATTTTTTAAACACACACTGTATAAATGAATTCCAATCAAATCTGTATCCAGCTGGACAATTCGATGATTATAGTGCCTTGAACTGTTTTGCTATTTTTGGCCAGATATTTTGAAGCTACATTATTTCATATTTCCTCATTTTAAACTTTTAAGAAAAGGTTAAAATTGTTTATTTCTGTTAGCAACAAATGTTTGTAATTTTACCCTTTTTTTGCATAGAAAGTAACAAAAATGGACACCCCCCCTCCCAAATACAAAACTGACCATGAATTTGAGGTTATAAAAATTATTTAACAACGTTTTGCTCTGGAGAGGGAGGCAAAAGTTTATTTTTTATTATTATAATTTAACTTGAAGTTTAAGTTACCTCTGTCAGGGCCCCTGAGCAAGGCCCCTAACCGCTAATTGCTTAGTTGTATAAATGAGGTAAAAAAGGTTAGTCACTCTGGATAAGGGCGTTTGCTAAATGTCAGAAATGCAAATGTGTCTCCTTTCTAACAAACCCCCTTATTTAGAGGGAGTTAGATTTATACAACTGGATTTATACAGTACAAAGTGGATTAGGAGCCTTGCTCAGGGGCCCGGCAGTGGCATCTTGTTAGTCTTGCCACGATTGTCCCGACGATTTTCTGATCAATAGTTTTAACTGTTAAAATAAGGTTCCGTCACCCTGTATATAAGTTGCCACCCTATTTGCGGTGCAGTCGTTCTCACAGATCATCTTCTCCTTTTCCAGTGGCTCCTTCCAAACCTATCTGCGGCATTCAGGGTAAAGCGGAGTATTACCAGAACATCAACCTGACCTGTCGTTCAGAGGAGGGCACACCACCACCAACCTACCAATGGAAAAGTTATGATGTCACTAATACTCCCCGGCCCTTTCCTCTCAAAGCCACTGAGGGTACGAGTGTGTGTGGTGTTGATCCTGTTCTTCTGTTTAGGCTTTACATGTGGAACTGTTTCTAGCGGCTCTGTTTTCTTTCTGTTTCTATTCCAGCGAACGGAGTTTTGTCACTTTACAACATTTCCGCGGAGACCAGCGGTTATTACATCTGCACTTCTGCCAATAAACTCCGTACCGAATCCTGTAACCTGACTTTGTCCGTCATGCCATGCAAGTATTTTCATTTGTTTTGCATTTAATGTGCCAGAATGACCACTTGCGCTTCAGTTTCCATTTTTTTGTTCCTTTTAGTAATTTTTTTTTTTTTTTTGTTGCATTCTTTGTCTTTCAGTCTCCATGAACATCGGCTCTACAGCAGGAATAATTGGAGGCTGTGTAGTTGGTCTTCTCCTCCTGATCATCGTGGTCTGCTGCTGCTGCCGTCACTACCGCAAAAAGAAAGAAGCTGCCATGGAGTATGTCATTTTACATATACAGCATTCAGCAGACGCCCTTGTCCAGAGCAACTGATATTTATTTATACCATTTACTGATTAATTAGGGGTTAAGGGCCTTGCTCAAGGGCCCAACAGCCTAACTTGGCAGTGCTGGGAATCAAACCCACAATCTTTTGGTTAGAAGCCCACAGCTTAACCACTGAGCTACCACTTCCCCATTGATAGTTTTAAAACCTTTCCCTCTGCCACGGACCATTTCTCGTTTTGTTTTGAACTGGGACGCCGTGTTCGGTTTAAAGAGACCTCAGTGTTTGGAGCCAAACGCCTCGTCCTGTTTTTTTGGGGTTTTTTCCCCCCGTTTTTACACTGTGCATTTTTTTTAATGGTATTTTGAGATGTCACACCGTAGAATCTCAGTCAGTATAATGTCAGACTGTAGGACGCGTCAAAAACTGACGCACACGAAGACTCGTCCGGAGTTTTCACCTCGTCAAGCCATGACGCATTAGTAACCTGCATTCTCTCTCTCTCTAAATAGTAGCTAACAGCAGCTACGACACATCGTACAAACATTTTACTGAAGTGCTTTAAAGTTCCACTAAATACATCATCCTATTTAGCGCTCCTATTGGTTCTCGGTTAAATTGTCACATTGCAGGAAAAACTGCACGCAACAGACATTAATCGACTGTCGGTGAACATGTCAGAGATCAAGCAGATTTTAGTGTAGGATTAAAGGAATCTTTTAGGATTTCAAAACTTCTCTCAGATGAACAAATAGCATGCAGAAACGCACAGTGTGAGCCCGGCTTAAGGAAAACCTGTTGTGATTGCAGAGGTTTACCGTGTGTTGGTAGTGGAGCGGTTAGTGGTTTAAAAAAAAAAACCTGGTGTGTCTGTAAAACGTTTTTGTAGTCTTAAATAGCTTTTAGCCTCCTGTATTTTTGTCTTATCTGCTAGTTAAATGACATTTTCTAAGTTCTGTTGGTCAAGATGTTCAGCAGGCACAAATAAAGATTGGTCATTTTTTCAGATATCCAGAGCATGAGGAGTACACGGATAAAGAGCCGGAGGGGGTTGAGCTGCATCAAGAAAGACGTCTGGAAAGCAAAGCAGACAAACGGGACGACCCAGAGCGTGTTGATCGGCTGAGCGACTACGACGACCGCCGAAGTGACCGCTACGACGACCGCCGAAGTGACCGCTACGACGACCGCCGAAGTGACCGCTACGACGACCGCCGAAATGACCGCTACGACGACCGCCGAAATGACCGCTACGACGACCGCCGAAGTGACTACGACGACCGCCGAAGTGACTACGACGATAGGCGAAGTGACTTTGATGACAGACGAAACGATCGCTATAACGAGCCCCGTGACAGCTACGATGACCGGCGTCGTGACCGCTATGATGACCGCCGAGACCGTTACGACCACCCTGATGATCGCTATGATGATCGCAGAGACCGTTATGACCACCCTGACGACAGTAGACCTCCAACTGTTCCTGCTAACAAGCCAACTCGAAATTAAGTAGATCACAAAATTTTTTTTTTGAAATATTTTTCAACATTAGAATTGCCAACATTTTTTTTTTTTTCTTTTTAAGGCTTCATAACTTGAGTTGTGAAATGTTTGTATTTGTTCTTAATATGTCCTGACTAACATTCAAGCCTTTTAATTGTATTTTATTCGTATTAAATGGTAAATATTTTATATACTTTGTTTAATCTGAGTAGGATTTTTGGGTTGTGGTGAATTAGGGTGGAATCTGTAAAGAAAAGTATTTAAATGTGTTAATGTAATACTAATAACCAGATCTTAAAATGGCTCCAAACTCATCACACACTGTGACAAAACATTATATAATACATTTCGATCAAATGATTAAAACCAGCTGTGTTTGATAATATTTCGATCTTCACAATCTTCTCTTTCTCTGGACCACAGCTCGTTGTTGGTTTTTATTTAGTTTTCTCTCATTTTAGTTGTTTTATTAGACATTTTGTAACACACCTTTTTAAAAATAAATAAAATATTAAGGATTTATTCATTTATTGTTTGTGGTCTGGTTTGTAAGCTTTAAAGAAAGTCAAACAAAATGAAAAGCTGCACTGGACGTGTTGGACTGAAGATTTTCGAAGCCAAGTCGCACTTAAATTCTCCCACTGCACAAACGCGAGATCCAAATAGTGATTTTATTGGCATGACATGAAATATTTACAAAAAATTGTGTTGCAAAGTGGAAGTACGGTGACTTAGCACTGTTGCCGCAAGCAAGAAGGTTTACTCTGGGTTCTCCGGTCCCCCCCCCCCACAGTCCAAAAAAAGGTATGTTAGATTGATTGGTGATTCAAAATTGCCCATAGGAGTGAGTGTAAGTGTGTTTAGTCCTGTGATGGACTGGCGACCTGTCCAGGGTGTACCCCTCCTGCCTTTCGCTCTTTCAGAGACAGCTGTGATAGACTACAGCAGATCCCTGTGACCCTGAATTAGGGAATAAGCGGGTATAGAAGATGAATAAATGTGTTTAAAAGAGAAAAAAAATCTGTATGTAAAAAGGAATCAACTTCAAACTAAAATGGCTTATTTATATATAAATACATATATTTGTGTGTGTGGTGTGCCACTGAAGCTAAAAGCTAAAGGGTGCTCCACAAATTAGTCTACTGTGGCAGTATTGAATAATACTGCACATTAGAGGTGGTGGTGGGGGGTCGATTCATCTATGCTTCACGATTCTGTCTCGAACGATTCCTTAGAATCGATTCTAAATTCAAATAAGATGACAACAGAGCAGGTCTGCGCGGGCAAGAAACGGTAATATTTAGCGCAGATTCGTCTGAACACTTGAATTTAATAAAGAACAAAAGCAGTCCAAAATGTACTGAACTGGTTTATTAGATACAGACATGTATTCACAGCTTCATCCTCTGTCTCACACCTCTGTGCACATGCACTCTCACCAAACTACAGCAAGCCCAGAGGGGGGAAAATGCATTTACTCTCACACACAGAATGAGTGCTAACACAAAATTACTGCATCTAATAAACAGTTAAGTCTGTTACATAAGCACTAACACACGTACGTATGCTGGAGAATTTGATTGATTTGAACAAAAATGGACATCAAATCTACATCAAATGTAAAATCGACTGGAAACACTTTGTAAAGCTTCCACCGGATTCTATAAAAAAGCTGAAGTGAATCACTCGGTCAGTGGCGGTTTTATTGTCAAAGATTTGGGCCTGATCTCCGTCGTGGATAACACAGGGTTCCACACACACCGTTACAGGGGCTTGAGTCGAGGTACAGTGTGTCCTTACGACGTTATTTATGTGTTCTTTATAATTGTTATAATAACCTGACGTTTTGATGTTTTATTCAGAGCTTCTTCATCCTGAAAACTGTACTTTGATAATGAAAGAAAATTTATGAATCCAAATCATCTTTTTTAAGATGGGTGATGATGTCATACAGAAATTCCAACTATAAACCAAAAGCAACAACAAAAACTCCAATTTTGGTTAGAATGTAAAGATGTAAACATTTATTTATACAGAAGAAGATTTTTTAAAAAGTGTAGATTAAGAATCGATTTTGGAATCAGATCGTGACTCCCAGAATCGGATCAGATCGGAGCTAAAGATTCCCACCCTTACCGCACGTGTGTTAAGAGTTACCCTCTGTTAAAATTACTGAAATATGTATTTAATCTTTTTTTGTTCTTTAATGAGTTTTCTTTTTGTCTATTATCTTCATTTTTGTTCATCATTGTTGTTCAGATAGTGTGCAGCTCTTTCCATGTTCCCCCAGTAGGTGGGGCAGTTTTTCAGGGGCTGTAAGGCAGTTCAACTTGGGGATGATTTTGTTAAATTTATTATAGAATTGGGTTTGAATGTGTTTGTATTTACTGCATTCGTTAAAAAAGTGCAGCTTTGTCTCAAATGTAATCAGGGATGTGATACCATAGCGGTTAAGGTGTTGGACTGTTAATTAATCAGCGAGGATCAGGGTTCGATTCCCAGCACCACCAGTTGACCTCTGCTGGGGCCATGAGTAAGGATGTTTACCAGATTGCTCAGTTGTATAAAAGAGATAAATGTAAGTCGCTTTGAATTATGCTGTATGTATTTATTGAACTCTGATGGTACAGTCTCTGCCCCCAGGGCAGGCAGGACTGTCTGTGTGTTCCTGTCTCCAGGGCCAGACTGTGCTCACTTACACGGCAGTTTAGGGTCAGATAAGACTCCGCTTGTACTCTGGTGTTTAGTTTGTTTTTTTCACCAATAGTTCAAAGAATTTACTTTAAATGAACATGTCAATTGATTATTTCCTCCGATCTGATCCTGATTCCTGAGATTTTTAGTTAAAGTGTGTGTCAGTCTGTAAGTCTGTGTTGATGTGGATATAAAGCAGTGATTCAGGACCACTTAAATAAGGCGACTGGTGGTTTTTTTTAGATGTCTTCAGAATTTGATATCCCTTTTTGTATGTTTGGTGTGCCTACAGTACCTCAGTCTGAGCTTGGGAAGGTTAATGAGGCAAAGTTTTCCCTGAGAAACAACTGTAAGATGGATTAGGGAACATAAGAATGGTGTTGTTTCGGCTTTTTGAATTGATTGTCTGTAGAATGTGATGGACAAACAAAATTCATGTCCACCTCACCTTACTAGTGATGATCAGTTCGAGAATTAATCGTTCTATTTAAACGATTCTTCATAGTGAACCGACCAAACCGGTTCACCAAATCGAACCGAATCGTTTAAAACTAATCCACTAATTATCCACAAAAATATTTCCTTTTTATTCACTTACGTGATTAATATTACATGTGCCACGAAATATACTAATATTTTACTTAAAACAGAACACTGAACTGTTGTGGAGAAAAAAAAACGATGAATCGATGAAACTGCGCATGCGTATAATTCTGCATGTTAGTCAAGTAACGTAAGAGTATGATAAAACATTATAAAAACATTGGGAATATCTTTATGACTGAATTAATTACATTAATTAAAGCTTTAAGACTGCAAGCAACTATTTTTGTTTTCAAGTCAAGAGTCGGTTGGAACGTCCTATTGGAAAACTGACTATCTGATACTGCGCATGCGTGATTTAGTACAAACAGTAAATGACTGCCTACTATGATTGACTGAGAGCGCCGTCTGAAGTAAACACGTTCTTTTGGACTGAATCGGTCAGATATTATTTAAGTTTATTTAATAACCAATAAACCGTAATAAATTATGTATAGTACGTGAATCTGATAAGATTTGATTTGTTCATTTCATATATTCAAAACATTCTTGTTTGCAAATCACTGCCTGAACCTATATTTCAGTGCTGTAAAAACAAAATTGATTTAAAAAAAATCCTTATTAGTTCATAATAAAAATCTTTTAACTGAGTTAATTTGTGAGTACTGACTTAATATACATTTTAAATGTCTTAAGCGTAGAGCTCAAAATGACGTAATTACTTCAGGGACGTGAAAGAAACAATGAACCGATTTTTTAATCCGGCTCATCAAAACAATCTGTTCAAAAGAACCGGTTCGCGAAACATCCCATCGCTACACCTCGGAAATTAAAGAATCCCTTTAAATAAACTGATTTTAATGTTTTAAATCATCTGTATATTCTAAAAGTTTAAAATGTATTTTAATACTTAGGCAGAAAGTTTGGTCTTTATGAGTTAGGAGTCATTTGCTGTGATTCATTCTTTGTACACTTAGACTAAGTAGTTTTTAAGGGGAAAACTTTCGCACACTAGTTAGTGCACTACATGTCGGATAGGGAGGTTGTTTGGGACGCGGTCCTCAGTTAGCTCCTGGTTGTTCCCGTTACAGTCCCGTTACACACACATACTCACACACACTCACACACACCACGAAAGGAGGATGAGACGAAGGGAAGTTCACGACTTCTGGACGGATTATACTAATTTGTTTAGGTTTAGAAAAATGTTTTTAGTTCTGAGTTGTTGGATAACCGGAATAACTTTTACAGGTATGTGATTGTGATTATTAGTCGCTAAATAGCAACAGGTTGAAATGCAGGTTAACCAAACAAAAGTTCATTTTTCAGACTAACAGCAGCTTTTATTTTTTTTTTAGTTACATTAAAAATGATTTATTAAATTATTACGATTTTCCTATAAAATTCGCGTTTGGAGGCTTTGGTGTGTTTCTATTCTTGGCAACACCCTTTAATTCAGTCCAAAGATTTTTTTTTTATTTGCCTAAAAAATATCTTTTAATTAATACAATGAATCAGGACAATATTAGAATTTTAAACTGGATAACAGGTGTTTTATTTATTAATCATGTGGATTATTAAGTAAACAGCGGTTTGGGTAAAAGCGGAACACTTTCAAAACAAACAAACAAAAATAAATAAATAAAAAAAAACATATTTGTTTCCTTAAACCGAGAACTAAAAGTCTTAAAATTGCCTTCTGATTGTATTTTTATTTAAACGTTCCCACAGCATTCGCTAACCGTTCTTTAAACGTTGTTTAAATGTTACGAAAGAGCGTAATAGTTAATCTACGTTAGTGATGTTGAGAAAAATAAAGTTTTTAGTACAACATTCCCGGAACGTTATTTAATTGCAGACGATTAATGGTCTGATAACGTTATTAATAGTTCAATGACGTTCTTGTGAAGAGAAAACGTTCTTAGTACATCATTCTCCAAACGTCCTTATGACGTCATTCGTACTCAATGGAGATTCTCATAAAGTTATTAATAGTTAATCAACGTTCTATTAATGTTAAGAGAAAACACTCTTGGAACAACATTCTCAGAACGTCCTTATTTATAGACAATTGATGTATTAATGTTAATAATAACGTTATAATAATGTTATTATTATAATGTTAATAATGTTATTATATTAATAACGTCATTAACAGTTAATTTTCTTTCTTGTGATGTTGAGAGAAAAGGTTTTTAGTACATCATTCTCGGAACGTCCTTATTCGTTCTCATAACGTTATCAATAGTTAATCTACGTTCTTTTGATGGTGGGAGAAACGTTTTTAGATTAACGTTCACGGAACATTTTTATGACGTCATTCATATTCGATAAAGATTCTTATAAAGTTATCGTTAGTTAATCTATGTTCTATTGATGTTGAGAGGAAACCCTCTTAGAACAACAATTTCAGAACGTCCTTATTCATAGACGATTAATGTTTTCACAACGTTATCAGTAGTTAATCTCTGTTCCTTTGATGGTAAAAGAGAACGTTTCTTAGAACAACATTGACAGAACATCTTTATGATGTCATTCGTACTCGATAAAGATTATAATAAAGTTATTTATAATTAATCTACGTTTTAGTGATGCTGAGAGAAAAACAGAACGTCATTATTCGTAGACGATTAATGTTCTCACAACGTTATCAATAGTTAATCTACATTTTTGTCACGTTGAGAGAAAACGTTCTTAGTACAACATTCTCAGAACGTCATTATTTGTGCACGATGATCGTTCTCAAAATGTCAAACTGTTTTTTTTATCTTGATGACGTCATTCGTATTCGATGAAGATTTTATCAATAGTTAATCTACGTTCTATTGAAGTTTAGGGGAAACACTCTTAGAACAACAATCTCAGAACGTCCTTATTCGTAGATGAATAATGTTATCATAATGTTATTAATAGATAATTTTCTTTCTTGTCATATCGAGAGAAAACGTTCCTAATACATCATTCTCAGAACGTCTTTATTCGTACATGGTAATCGTTCTCATAACGTTATCAATAGTTAATCTACGTCTCTCTGATGGTGGAAGAAAACGTTCTCTGAACATCTTTATGACATAATTCGTACTTGATAAAGATTTTCATTACGTTGGTAATAGTTAATCAATGTTCTCCTGATGGTGAGAGAAACGCCTTTAGAACCTACAGAACATCTCTATGACGTCATTCGTACTCGATGAAATGACTCAATAAAAGGTATTACAGTTAATCTAGGTTCTTGTAACAGTGAGAGAAAACGTTCTTAGAACAATGTTCTTAGAACGTCCGTTTGACATCATTTATACTCAATAAGTGTTCTTATGAAGTTAATAATAGTTAATCTACGTTTTATTGATGTTGAGAGAAAACGTTCTTAAAACAATGTTCTTAGAACACCCTTATGACATTATTCATACCCGATGAACGTTCTTGATGATGTCATTCGTACTCGATAAAGATTATAATAAAGTTATCGATAGTTAATCTGAGTTCTATTAATGTTAAGAGAAAACATTCTTAGAACAACAATCTTGGAATCTCATTATTTGTAGACTATTAATGTTCCCTTAACGTTGTTAATAGTTAAGCTATGTTCTTCTGATGGTGAGAGAAAATGTTTTTAGAACAACATTCTGGAAACATCTTTATTTATACACAATAAATGTTCTTATAACTTTATCAATTGTTACTCTACGTTTTTCTGATGTTGATTATTTTCTATTCTATAATTATATTAAAGAAGAACATCTAGAAGAACATTAAGGATCTACATAGTGTAACCACAGCTTTATAACTCCTGCCGTTCCCTGCATAAGCCAGGCGCGCCTCCGTTCCCCGTTGCTCACGCTCACATGGCCTGAACTTTCTACTCCAGATGTTTTAAGGCGTGTATGTTGTCCTAAATACCTCCTAACCCACTGTGATAAGGATGATTGTTATTATACACAGCAGCGCAGTAGCTCAGACGGGTGTGTGTGTCACTTCAGCGTTTTCTCCCATCTTTTAGATTTATTATTCAAGGTGCCAGGATGTTCTTGAGAAATCAGGAGCCTTTCACCTGTCCGCAGTGTCAGCCGGGAGCGGTGGGATTTCTCTGTGGTTGAGTGGACGGTAATAAGTGCGTCCCAGCACTGCTGTAATTGTGTGTTTTATCAGACAGGATGAGTAAGAGGGTAGAAGCTGTGTCAGCATTTTTTTTTCTCCTCTGCTGCATTTCAGGCTGTTCCTCCCATTTAAAAAAAAAAATACTCTAGTATCGCAGAGTAACTTTACTCTAGAACATGTAGTAAAATGTCCTGTGGTAAATACTGTAGTGTTTTTGTAGTAAACTGTAATGATGTGGTAATTAGTTGTGTTAATTATACTACACTTGTTATAGTAACTCTACTATAGTAAAATAAACAAATAACTACATTAATTACTAGAGTAAATTTTCTACAATTATATTATACCGTATGTGCGAAAACCTTCACAGCACAAATCAGAACAAAAAGTGTAGTAATGCAACACACACGCACACACACACACACACACACACAAACACAATCTTTAAAATGAACAAAACCAAACAACATGTGGGAAGTGGTAGCACAGTGGTTAAGGTGTTGGAAAGCTAATTGGAAGATCAGAGTTTGATTCCCAGCACCTTCAAGTTACTACCATTGGGCCCCTGAGCAAGGCCCTTGACCCCTAATTTCTCAGTTCTATAAAAGAGATAAATCTAAGTAGCTCCTGATAAGGGCGTCTACCAAATGCTGTATGTAAATGTTAGCGTTAACAAAACATTTTTTTATTGCTATTGATTTTGTTGAAAATCTTCAGCTGCATTGTTGGAGAACATGCAAACTCCACACAGAAAGGCCCCTGGCCGGGAATCGAACCCGGGCCTCCTTGCTGTGAGGCAACAGTGCTAACCTCTAGAATCCTTTAGTAAATGTTATAATATAATAGATTTTATCAAAGTCTTCTAGTTTATTACAGTAACTTGTAAAGTTTACTACAGTTTATCAGTTTACTAGAGTTAATACTATAGTACACTGCAGGAAGATGGAGTAAATACTCTAATATACTACACTATACTACAATTTACTACAGCTTACTGTAATCAATCCTAAAGTTATACTATGGTATTTTTTCCTGTGGGTTGGACTCTGTTTTTTAAGTATCCCCTGTGTTTTTTTTACCTACGTCCCTCCTGTGCGTTTGTTTCTTTAACCGACTCGCCCTTGAGTGAGTGTCCGATGCACTGTGGTGCAAAGTGTTTACTTTTTCTCATGTTTTCATCTTCAGGTTTCCTTCATTACCGTCGGTACATACTTTCACTTACTCACCTTTCTTCATCACATCTCCCATTTGCTTTTTTTTCCTTTTACAGCATTTCTTGTTTTCAAGTCTTTGCTTTATTCGTTTGATTCAACAAGTCAAGTCCCCTCCGTTTATATAGCGCTTTTCAACAATAGTGATTGTGTCAAAGCAGCTTTACAGAATCAAATTAAAGACAATATTAAAACACTCAATTCAGTTTAATACATCTGCCCGTATCCAGAGACTTACATTTATACAACTGAGCAATTAGGGGTAAGGGGGCCTTGCTCAGGGGTCTTGGTGGAGCTGGGAATTGAACCTACAATCCCCGAATTATTATCGGTGAATGCAACAGTTAGGTTAATTGGCTTAGTGTTGCCTCACTGCAAGAAGGTTCCAGCTTTGATGCCTGTCTGTGTGGAGTTTGCATGTTCTCCCTGTGTTTGTGTGGGTTTACTCCGGGTTCTCCGGTTTCCACCCACAGTCCAAAAACATGTATGTTAGATTGATTAGTAATTCTAAATTGCCCATAGTAGTGTGTGTGTGTGTGTGTGTGTATATGTGTGTGTGTGGCCCTGTAATGGACTAGCGACCTGTCCAGGGTTTTCCCCCTCCTGCCTTTCACCCTTTCAGAAACGGCTGGGATAGACTCCAGCAGGTCCCTGTGAACCAGAATTAGGGAATAAGCAGGAATAGAAGATGAAAATAAATGAAATGAAATAAAGATGAAACAAGTGAATAAAAGCCTGTCTGTTGTAACGTTGTGCAAGGGTAAGAAAATGACGACGTCTAGGCAAGAAGTAGCACAACATATGATTTCAGCATCGACATGAAAATGTGTGTATCTGTAATAGTCACATTACAGGATGTTCGGTGTCGAGTGTTGATTATAGTTTGACTGCATTACAGTTCAGAACACGTGTGATTGGTGGATTCATTGTAAATTTAATAATGGAGTGAAACAATCACTTTTGTAGCTTTAACAAAGATTAATTGTACTTAATTCTTACAGTGAAGTCTTTACAGTGTGATTTTACATTTAATTATTTAATTTCTGTATCTGAATCTCCAGAAAAACATAAAACACTGGTTGTTTTAATTATATCTTTGTTCTATTGAATTTCTATGATTATAATTTGTGTATTCCTTGCATAGCTATAACTGTATCCTACTATATATACCTATATATACCATAAGTTATATGTTCTAACAATGGAAAAATATATACATATTCTTGAGGGATCTCACTTTATATTGTTCTTTTTTTCTGTCCTCCAGCTACGCCATGCTGTGAGGCGGTGCAGGTGAGCGTGCGGGACGAGCGGCGTTTTGCTCTGCTTTTCCAATCCGTGGTTCTGCCTTGTCAGTACACAAGCACTTCTACTCATACACCAGTGGTGCAGTGGTGGTACAAGTCATACTGCCGAGATCGGACACGGGACTCCTTCAGCTTTCCGGATTCTCTGGGCGTGCGAGGGTCTGAACTTGGGGCCACCTCTCATCTGGATTGCAACGACAACAGCCGGACAGTTCGGGTTGTGGCCTCCGGGCAGGGATCCTCTCTCACCATCGCTGATTACTACAAAGACCGAGACATCGCCATTATCAACAGTAATGCTGTTATTTTTGCTATTCTGTTATATTTAAATGAAAGTAGTGTTACTATCAGGAGCATAAATCCAGCCGTCTCTACGCAGGTGATGTAAACCAGAGCAACTCCAAGAATTTCAAAAATTCCAAGCCATCCTGTATTAGGAATTTCCCAGAGAGTTAAAAAAAGCTGGTGTCAGTCAATATTTGGGTAGAAACACTTCACAATAAAAGTTTCCTATACAGTGAAAAATATTTTTTTATTCTGGCCAAAACATATAGTATGCTGGATGAAATGTAATTTTTATTAAAATCAGAAATGTATTTAATTTTAACCAAAATATTTTTTCAGGGTCTAGAAAAAAAAAACCCCTTTTTAACTTTACAGACTTGTGTGAAAACAAACTTTATTGGTTTTTACTGAAATTCACGCATGATGTTTGAAGGATGGTTTGCTACAGAGGTTCAGGCTGTAGGTTATTAGCACGATGGTATATAACTGTACATTTCCTGGCTATTACCACCCACTGCCACTTCTACCAACGACGGAGTTAGAATAGCTAAATATGTAGGAGAGCGGTGCTATTAAGTAATTACATTGTATTGGCACAGACTTGTTTTAAAGTTTTTATTGCACAGGTTTACACACAAGTTGATTAAATTAATTGAATTAATTAGGTTGATTAAACAATGCTAATGTAAATACTAGTCGTGAGTGTGCATGCAAATTTGCAACGATTCAGTCATTGAGTAAATCGGTTGCGTAAGAACTCGTGCCTGCAGTGCCAATAGTTACAGTTGCATCGTATGTTTTAATGGTGTGTTAGTACTTAGCCGAATGTAATGCGTGTACCGTGACTCTCTACAGTATGAATGGGTGTGAGGCACCCACCAGCTGAGTGGGGTGGCTGGATGCTGGGTGGGAATTCTTGTGGTTAAGACAATCATGGAGTCAGAAGGATTCCTGCCCATCAGGTGTACAGTAATTATTGATTTTGGTGAAAGTTAGCCCGTGTTTTTAAACGAGTGCAGCCTCTGTGTAGTGTCAGCTTGACACCATGCCAGCCTGAACATCTGACTGATACGGCATGCAAAACTAAAAATGCCTTCAGGATTTCAAGGAGCTTTATTGTCATTTCAACCATATATAGCAGATGAAGTACACAGTGAGATGAAATAACGTTTCTCCGGGACCCCCTGGTGCTAAACAGAACACAGAATTTACAAAACAACAAAGAACCACTAGAGTCACATTTAGAAAGTCATTACGAATTCTGGAATCATTACGAAGACTGGAAACTTTCCATAAAAATTAACTGGAAATAAATGGGAACAAACTGGGAATTTGCAAAATTGCAGGATTTCTGTTGATTTCTGTTGAATTTCTAGCCTGAATATTCCTTAATCTCACACACACACAACACACACACACACACACACAACACACACACACACACACAGACACACACACACCACTGCGGGATTATCGAGGTCACGCCTCTGCATACACTGTGCATTACTCCATGACATACACACATTATTTATTCAATCCTGCACACAAAATAATGTTTATCTTGGTCAGTATTTGCATAAATTACATAATTATTGCATTATATTGCTTAAGACTCCATAAATGTGAATTTAAGACTCCAAAAGACTACAAAATAAGACTCCATAAATGTGTATTGCTCAGTCGCCGGTAGCACTCAGCTCAGGAAGTGGTAGCTCAGTTACTACAGGTTAAGGTGTTCTACTGCTAATTGGGAGATCAGGGTTTGATTCCCAGCACCACCAAGTTGCGACTGCCGGGCCCCTGAGCAAGGCCCTTAACCCCTGATTGCTCAGTTGAATAAAAGAGATACAGGAAAGTCACTCTAGATAAATGCTTTAAATGTAGTTGTTATTTACAATGAAATAATTTTATTTACAATATAAATGACATAAATATGACAACATTACAAAATTAAAATAAACAAATACATAAAGTAAACCAAATTATTCCACTGTAAAAACAAATACACTGACTAAGCAAACATTTCGCCGAGATAATTAACTTTTATGTTGGGAATTCCTGACCCCTTCCCCCATTTTCCAGACTCTGGAATGTAAAAAATTTCGAAATAATACAAATAAATTCCTGTACGTTTACATATAATTTATTTCAATTTCCAACTTGAAATATTTCCAAGATGAAATTCCCATGGAAATCTTTTTCATAGTTTTTCATAGTTTTTTTCCAAAGACACATGCTTGTCCAAGGGGGATTTCGGAATTGTCAGACATGTCTAAGACCCGAACAAATATCCATCCTTGTGCTGATTGGTTGTCTGTTGGTCCATTAGATCGCTTGCTTTCTTTATGACTTACAGCAGTGAATCCCGTCTGTTTCTGGAATGTCGGCCATGTCTAAAAAGCCTACAAAGTTAGGATTGGGTCCTTGTTTTGAATCTACAGCTTGATATATCTAGCATTAAATCTTACTCTCACATTCTAGAGCGGTTTTGTTTGATTAGAATCAATCCTGAAGTTTCCCTAGCTGAGTTTTGTCTGCTTTTATTGTGGATATTTATGGGCAGCGGTTTCTGTGGTGAACTCACAGCTATGCTTAAACACGCCGAGCTGCTGCTGTTATACTGCTTCGGCCAGCACTGGTTCGAACCCACATTACTGGACACGTCTGAAGCCTCTCAAGTGTGTTTTTTATTGGAAATACTTTAGAATGTATTTCTAATAGGCTGACCGATTATTGAAAAAAACTGACATTGCGATATTTTGTTTTTCTGCGATCAATATTAAAGATGACTTAAATAGCTCTATTTGGAGACAATTCATTATTTTAGAACGATTGTTGTGATTTTATATAAAGTGAGTATGTAAAAAATACAATACACAAATTATAATCATAAATATAAATATATAAATATAAATTATAAATACAATAGAACAAAGATGGAAATGAAATAAACAGTTTTTTAATGGCGATTCGGATACAGAAATTAAATAACAAAATGTAAAATCACACATTTACGTTTCCTCTGTACATCTGAGCTATTAAGGGTAATTAAGGGCTTTTTCAGGGGCGCAGCAATGGTAAGTTGGGCCCAGCAGTGGTAACTTGTGTGAGCAATTAAGGTCTTGTTCGGGGGCCCAGCAGTGGTGGAACACTGGTGGTGCTTGGAATTAAACCCCGATCCTTTAATTAGCAGTCCAACACCTTAACCACTGCGCTACCACTTCCCTCATACACTTTATACACTGTCCCGTCTTTACTGTATAAATAAAGCACAATGTACAAATGCTAAACTTTCCCGCAGTGTGACCATCGCAGATGCACATATTGCGATGCCGAATCTGAAACAATAATCTAATCTAATCTAATCTAATCTAATCTAATATTTCTTGCAGCCCTTCTTCCTGAATTAGAAAATGATTTGCGGGTTCAGTGCACGTCATAAACACATGTGCATGATGAAGCTGCTGTAACCTGATAATTATATGATAGGTCATTATTTGCCTGATAGCTTCCAAACCAGTGCTTTCTTTTAGAGTTTAGATGCAATTTACACTCAAGGTTTATAATGATAACAAATGAAATACATTCATTTAATGGAAATGAAATACATAATTTAATATTAATTTAATTTTTGTGAAAATATTTGATATATATATATATATATATATATATATATATATATATATATAATATATAATATGAAAAATATTTTGCCACATTTTTTGGATGTGTTTCAGTTTAGTTGCCCGAATAAGTGACCAAGAGGACATTAGTCTGTTCGTTTTGTTCACCGTCATGTTCAGGACCATAAAGATGTAAAGCTAATGACCCTAAAAAAAGACTGGTGGGCAACCATGCATAGATCAATCATTTAGGAACGTCGTGCATATTCGCTCCACCGATGACCCACCAGTCTCTTAACAGCCTGTTTGCAAAGCACTAAAAGTCATAAAAGTGTGTATATTGTCTTTTCTGGAGACTTTTACAACATCTAAAAGAAACAAATTTTTAAAGCCCAAACTGTCAGTGTTAAGTTTGGTGAAGCAGTTCCAGCTTTTTGTGTCATATACAGCAGACATCAAGCCAACAGCTTGTGGCAGTGACGTCCGGGGACAACAGTCCAAAATGACATTGTGTAATTTGCCTTAAATTTACTATGAAAAGTTCTAAAAACTTTGCATATGAGAAATATGTTTAATCTTTGAATTTTAATTGTCATCATATTGAATAAATCTTAATTATTTCTACGTGATACTTTTGTGATTAAGTTAAGTACATAAACTTATTAGCATAAACCTGGTAAATGTAGCATGTAAGGACAGTGTCCGAGTCTGAGCACACTTTATTTCATCACAGGAAAAGCCTTCCATTGTATTGTTGGCCGTTTCCTTTTCCTGAAATAGCTCTGTTTACTTTAAATGAGGTAGGATCTGAAGTCCCCCTCGTGCATTTCAACTGAGATATTCCAGACTCCTCCTCTTCCTCCTCCAGTTGGTCGTTACCACGTGCTTCATTATTTCTGATTTTTAAATAAGCAGGTTTATTCAATGGCACACCGGTAGGTTTGGGGTTTCCTGTTGGCTTTGAATCCAACCTGTGGTATTTAGTTATTCCTTAAACCAGAGCATTGATTGGGTTGTATTTTGTAAAAACTTTGAAGTGGTAACACAGTAATTAAGGTGTTGGACTGCTAATTGGAAGATCGGCGTTTGATTCCCAGCACCACCAAATTACCCCTGCTGGTCCCCTAAGCATAGATAACAAATGTAAATGTATCTCTTATGCTTTATTTTATCCAGAAGCTGATCTGCGTATTGGACAGTTGCAATGGGGTGATAGCGGAGTTTATTACTGCAAGGTGGTGATTGCTGATGACTTGGAGGGACAAAATGAAGCTCACGTGGAACTTCTGGTTCTGGGTAAGACACCATATACACAGAATAGAAAATTATCCATCCCAATCCACAAGGATCTGATAGAGTCTATCACAGCTGGCATTGGGTGAAGGGCAGGGGTAAAACCTGGACAGATCGCCAGTCCATCACAGGGCCACATACAGACAAACAACCACACACACTCACACTCACTGCTATGGGAAATTTAGAATCACCAATCAATTGAACATACATGTATTCGGACTGTGTGAGGAAACCGGAGAACCCGGAGTAAACCCACACAAACACGAAGAGAACATGCAAACTCCACACAAAAAAGACCCCTAAAGGGGATACGAACCTGGGACCTTCTTGCTGTGGGGCAACAGTGCTAACCACCAAGCCACTGTGCTGCCCATGAAATCCATTCAGTAACTGACAAGCTACTAAAGTAGATCATTTACACATGTCCAGCACAAGATAAAGTGGTGTCTGAGAGCTCTTCCATCAAAGACTACTGTTTTTGGATGCACCGAAAAGACAGGAAGTGTAAAATTCCAGCTATTTGCTTAGGATGTGCAGTCACGCTTTGAGAACAATTTCCTCTTCCTGAACTGCTATAGAAAAAGCTAAAGCAATACTGATTGCTCACTTTGTATTTACTAAACATTCCAGATTTTTATTTTAACATGACTCCCCATGTTTACAACAGAATATTTATTTTCCCCAGAATATTTAAAATGAAGCGATATATAAGGCTGTTTTTTTCCGTTCACACAGTTGTGAAGTCTATAGACAGGAAGAGAGACGCCGTGTACCGACGCCTTTTACAGGACTAGTGAATTATAGCAGCAGCTTCACAAAGAGCTCACTGGGAAAGTGCTTTGCGTTGCCTTACAAACAGCATGATTTATTGCTGCTCTTTAAGACGCTTCGGTTTGATGTGAAATGCGAACTTTTCCGGTGGGCTTTCGGTTGGCAAAACAACACTGACTTAAGAGAATTCAAAAGGTGTGGGGAAAAAAATTAAGTTTGGTATCACCATATTCTTTAAAGATAGATAGACTTTGTGTAAAAGAAACTAGATTTTTCCATGACAAAAATATATTACGACTAGCCGGCTATGGAAAACAAATACTGCTTAAAAAAAACCTTCAGGTAGTCATATGAGCTAGTCTTGCCCTAAAACTCGCCATCGAACAATTCCGCCAGTATTTCGTAGTATTTTTTGCAGGCTGTGCGTTAAATTTTTTGCATCTCCGTTTATATTATAAAAGAAACAAAAATGCAACGATAAAAAGAGACAATAACGAGTAGAACAACGTAGAGTCGCGTGTACATCTTATAGAAATCAAAATGTCTGGCTTGTGACGTCCCTGATTACGACTGACCTCAGGGTCATAGTGCACAAAACGCGATGACGTTCATGAGTTATAAGAAAAGGCAACTAGCGACCTCGAGTTTATAGAACATGCAGGCGTGTTTTTGTTTTAAACCCATTTGACGCAATATGTGTGATTTATTAAAGGCAGGGTTTATTTGTTCTGCTAATTAACAATTTCTTTAGATCCCGATATCAATTATTAAGGTAAGTTGGTCTAAATGTATGTGTACATTTTTCTATATTTTGTGGAAGGCGTAGGACCAAAAAATTTTGTCCAATCAAAATATTCCGTCCGAGCATTATGATAGGATTTACTACCTGTCTAGCAACAAACCTCTGCGCACCCTGTTTCCGCAGACAGCCAGGGTTGCCAGATTGGGCAGTTTCCCACCTATTTGTTTGGTTTTGAATTAGATTTTTTTTGGGTGAAAAAAGTGCTTTTATAAAAAAAAAGCTGAAGGTGAATGTCACATTTACGACAATGAACAGTGTTTGGGTGCCAACCTTTGTCACCCTCGAGCATCACGTACTTGTAGACACGTTTCCATAGCAACAAGTAAAGGACTTTCTGTGTCTACAAGTGGAAGATGACGTGAGGGGCTATTGTATGTTTGTGAAAGAAAGAGAGCGAGAGAGAAAGAGAGATAGAATAAGCAGATAACAGTAAAAACTAAATACAGAGGGGGTTGTTTACTACGTGAAACTTTCCGTTAACCCGTTCAAACTGTTGGAAACGTCTCTGTTTAAGAGCCAATAGAAATAAGTGTGCATAAATTACGTTAAATGCTGTTACAATAAAAACATTAAAAAAAGCTTTTTATGAGTTTCAGGGTCACTAGTTTCCTTTTTCCCGTTCTGTGCGCTATGACCCTGAGGTCGGTCGTGTGTAAGGACATCACAGGTCAATTTCCATTAGCTGTACATGCGACTCTACCGTGTTCTACTTATTATTGTCTTCTTTTTTTTTTATCATTGCAGTCTTTTTCTGTCACCGGGCTACAAAAGTCAACATAACTTACGAAACTTTCTGAAGTCTGACATCATTTATCGCTAAGTCATGTCAATTCACCTTTATTTCTATAGCGGGATTGTTTTAAAGCAGCTTTACAGAATTACATCATTAAACACTATCATATATATCTATAAATTAAGAGTCTCCAACTAAGCAAGCCAGAGGGGACAGCGGCAAGAAACCAAAACTCCATCGGTGACAAAAAACCTTGGGAGAAACCAGGTTCAGTCGGGGGAGTCAGTTCTCCTCTGACATGAATATTTTATGGCTATAATTCAGACAATTTGCAGTGATTCTTTTTTGTTTCCCATCATCGCTCTAATAACTTTGCATTATAAGACTGTAAGCTGACGGAGACACATGGTAGAATTCGCCATGCGATTTTTTTATTACAAATTGAAAGCATATCAATTTATCAATAGACGGGGCCTCGAAATCATCTTCAGTAATACAAAAATTCTGAACTGAAATTTTAAAATGATGTTCTCCAATAAGCAAGTTTAAGCCAGAAATGTCAAGAATAAACTCTCTGAGATGATATGGAAGAACCATTGACCATATTTACACTGCAGTTCTTGATGCCCAATTCCGGTTTTGTAAATATATCCAATTTAACCTGCTTTCATTTTCTTTTAAACCTGATCCGTATCCGATGTCTGTATTCACACTATACACCGCAGAACAGACCAGGATAGACATACTGACCAGGAAAAGGAAGTAAATTCGGCGGGATAATCAATGGACGCAATAAATGAGGACGAAATAATTATTCAGTATTTTGCTTTCCGTATTACGTTTGGCAAACAACGCTCTCTTTAGCACCAAGCTTCCCATGTTGAAGCCTGGAAAAATGTAACATTGAACGCTGTTGGTCTCTTCTTGAGTTTATGTCATGCCACCACCAAACATCACCGTTACACCACCATCACTTATAAAATGATGTTTGACTTGCATTGACGGGTGAAAATCCGATCCGCAGACGGACGCTACTGCATGTATCTGATTCATATCCCATTTATTTTCAAATATAAATGAAGCCTAAAACCCAACTAAATATATTAGATTAGATTAGATTAGATTAGATTAGATTAGATTAGACTAGATTACATTAGATTAAATTCAACTTCATTGTCATGGTGTAAGGTACATGTACAGAGCCAGTGAAATGCAATCTCTAACCAGAAGTACGTAAATGGTTTATTTACAATAAATAGCAGTGTAATAAATAAGTGAATGAGGTTGATAATTACAGAGGTGGGAGTGAATAATGCACAGAAGGTGCAGTAGTGTGTATATATGGTATCTATAGGGGTATATCAGAATCCATGCTCATTTTTCTTGCTTACACTGTCATGAGTCATATCCCATCTGTGCCGCATTGAAGGAATAAATCATAATTGAGTCATTTGAGACATGATTTCAGCCCTTAAGAGGAACCAAAATGAGTAGGAAACCCATCCTCAACTTGGAAACAGCCATGATTGAGTCCTCTGCTTTCGACTGACTTGTTTACAACACAGGCTTTTTTCCTTGTTTAGCTTTGACTGGCTTTATCTCTGGGAGAGGCTGCAGATAAGCTGATAATGCATCATGTGATGCAGTAATGACCACTGGTCAGCCTGAGAACGATACAAACCTCATTACCACCAGTTCACTCAAAATAACTGCCATTGACTTAGTCGACCAGCGTTATCCTTTGTGTTTTCTACAAGGGGTTGTACAGTGTGTAGTCAAGCTAAAAGGAATTACATCCCTGACCTCAGGATCCAGTGCAAATTCCAAGCTCTGGCTGAGTTAAGCTTTTCTAGCGCTAAGCATTGACTCAGGAGGTCCAGGCCCAAAGCCTCTTTCATGACTGTCTGTTGCAACATCGTGCAGCTTGTTTTGCTTTGAAAACCAGATCAGTCTGTCTGGAAGAAGACTATAAAGATCAAAGTTTGGAAAGAATACATGGAGTAAGATTTGTTTGTATCTTGTATACAATGGCTGATTCCTTTACCAGAGTATTCTCTTACTGATCCGCAGAACATTACATATATTTTCATTCCCACATGAAAATATACCATAGGAATACTTTGGGATTAAGTACAGTAATATTGTAGTAAATTGTAGTATAGTGTAGTATGTTAGAGTATTTACTCCATCTTCCTGCAGTGTACTATAGTATTAACTCTGGTGAATTAACTCTAGTGAAAGTTTGACAAAAGTTCAACAATGAAGCGAAGATTTTCAACAGAAATTAACAATAAAAAATGAACTGTTTGTTTGGTTTTATTTATTTTAGGGATTGTGTGTGTGTGTGTGTGTGTGTGTGTGTGTGTGTGTTGTATTGATCCACTTTTTATTCTGATTTGTGCTGTGAAGGTTTTCGCACATACAGTATAATATAATTGTGGAAAATTTACTCTAGTAATTAATGTAGTTATTTGTTTATTTTACTATAGTAACACAACTAATTACCACATCATTACAGTTTACTCTAATAGATTTACTACAAAAACACTACAGTATTTACCACAGGACATTTTACTACGTGTTCTAGAGTAAAGTTACTCTATAGTATATTCTGTACAGGTTTACTAGCCTCGGCCCGTTTTTCTTTCTCTGCACATTCGGTGTAAGTGAATTATCATTGTTGGGGTTTATACCAGCGTTTAATTTAGTTTGGATGGACATTTTGCTTAGTTAGAGAAGAGGATTGTACGCTGTAGGGAAGAACCTGCTACTGAGAGAGAAATATACTGAATCTGGAGTGGATTAGGATTTAATATAGGAGAGCTTTTGCAGATAAGAGCCGAGTAACAACCCGGTCATAGACTAAACAGTAATCATGGTTAATAATAGTTCAGGAATGCAAGGGAGACCCCGTCATCTTTTTTTTCTTGCAAGGAGTAATTTTGTAGAAAGTTTTTGTAGAAATCATGGAGCTACAGTACATACAGAGGAGACAATTTCATCAGTTAATGGAAAGTTAAGAAGAAACTACATAAGAAACATCAAACGTTTAAAGCATTATGTTAAAAAAAAGGAACAAATAATACTGCAACAATGCCCGGATTTTATTCATACTACCTTTAACCATATTATATAGAACATACTTTAACAGTCGGGACGTGTGTACTTACCTAAATCTAGTACATATATAAGTAGTATGTGATTCAGAATGGAGCTATGCACAGTTTGTGTGATTCGGAATTTGTAGTCTGGGGTGGCCATGTTTGTAGACCGCAGTGCATTCTGGGAAACTGTAATTACAGTTGGAGTTTAATCACATGTAACCAGACTTTCAGTCTACTGGCAGAAATTCGGAACTGCATAGCAACAGGTTTATTAGCTAACAGGACATCTGACCGGCACGTAAAGCAACCAATGGCAGTTATTTTTTTTAAACACCATGTACATTTCATCGGATCAGCGTGAAACCCGGGAAGTGTTTCCAGTTTTGTGTGTGACATGACGTCTGAGACCGAGATTAGCGCTGACCTGACACTGATGAGACACTTTATCTTTATTAACACAATTATGCATGCAGTAACCCGATAAACATGCTATAGTGCACACATTGCGAAATCAGTCATCTGCAGGTAGGTCATTTGATTCATCCTTCCTCTTCATGATTTTCTCCTGCATGCACCAGCCACCAATTTCTGCCAACACTCTTTTCAAATCTGATCTTGCACCTCTTTTTGGCTGATTAATCTCTGCCCCTTTTCCTCCTCTCGTTCTGTCTTTCTCTCCAGGTCAGACAGGTGTGGCTGATGATCTCCTGCCTGAGATCGATCTGGAGATTATGCCAGGTATGGCTTTTCTCATCTGCTATACTTTGTTACCCTGATCATTTAACTCTCCTCCTTCTAACTGCTCGAATCAGTGAAGTCCAGTCTGTGTTTTATTCTACTGTTTATTAGATAAAGATATAACTTTTATCTACCTGTTTGTTAAGCTGTCTATGTAAATGCCTGCCTGTCTAACTGTCTGTCTAGCGGTCTGTCTATTTGTCTGTCCATCCGTCTGTCCATCTGTTTGTATATTTGTCTGTCCATCTGTCTATCTATTTATCTGTTTGTTTTTCTTTGTAACTGTTTATCTGTCTATCTGTCTGTCTGTCTGTCCGTCCGTCTGTCCGTCCTTCCGTCTGTCCATCTATCTGTCTGTTTGTCTATCTGCCTGTCTGTCTGTCTATCTATGTGTCTATTTGCCTATTTGTCTGTTGGTATGCCTGTCTGTCTGTTCGTCTGTCCATCTGTCCGTTTGTCTGACAGATCTATCTATCTATCTATCTATCTATCTATCTATCTATCTATCTATCTATCTATCTATCTATCTATCTATCTATCTATCTATCTATCTGTCTGTCTGTCTGTCTGTCTGTCTGTCTGTCTGTCTATCTATCTATCTATCTATCTATATATATATTTGTCTGTTGGTCTATCTATCTGTCTGTCTGTCTGTTCAATTATCTACCCAACAATTGTTTTTGTCCTGATCGATCTACACTGGATTTATTTTGGTTGAAGCCGATTTCTAACATGCTGTTCAGTCTAATGTCCTGCATGAAGCCCTGGAATTTAATGGACAAATTCACCACAACCCAGTGTCTTAAACAGAAGGTCTAAAAGTAATGTTTGTACTCGACAGGTTGCACATGTTTTCTGCTCTGACTCAGGAGACATTCTGTATGCAGCCCAATCTCGCATGATTAGTCATGCACGATAGTATTTACTAGAGAGGCTTATCTTCCAGCGAGTGATGTCGTAATGATGTACTGTACAACACACTTCCTAAACTCCAGTCTAATCTCCTGTTTTAATTCTGAAATCCAAAACTTTCTTGGTTTCGACCTGAGAACATTTAGTATTTATTCTATTGTTATCAGTTGCGTGACTGTCCCACAGTCATTTCTATGAAATTTTGTGAATGTCTTTGTATTATCTACAATATAAATATATACAGTGACCAAAAGTTATATATACCGTCTTTTATACCGTTCAGGTTATTCATGTTCTCATTTTTGAGATAAGAGCGAACTTTTGTAAGAGACCGCTTACAAAATAAATAAATATAAAGGATATATAAAGGAAATACTCTATTTATACAAAAAGTATAAAAAGCATACAAATGGGCAAAAGAGTTGCTGAGGAACTTAGAACACAGCACATTGCACGACATTACACATGAGTGTGATATTGCACATTGTGTCTTCTTGCACATGGTATTATATTACTGTACATATTGTAATTATTGTGTACTGTCATTGTGTTCATTGTCAGCTCCTACTGAACGGAGTGAGGTTATAAAGTCTGATGGCCACCGGTAGGAAACCACTTCTGTAGTAATTTTTGGTTGTCTAAATCTGTCTCATTTGTTACTTTTTTTTATGAAACACTGCCCACTCCAGTGTTTGGTCAGCACGTGTCTATGGCCACCACTAAAGGGTTTTCTGTCAATTGTAGCAGGTTTTAATTCGATTCAATTTTAGATGTTTAGCACTTTTAGAAACAGACATTATCTCAAGGCAGCTTTACAGAAAACATTCATTCATTTTCTATACCTGCTTATTCCCTAATTTGGGGTCACGGGGATCTCTGCTGGAGCCCATCCCAGCCACCTCTGCAAGGGCGAAAGGCAGGTCGCCAGTCCATCACAGGGCCACACATACGGGCAATTTAGAATCACCAGTCAACCCAACATACATGTTTTTGGACTGTGGGAGGAAACCCGGAGAACCTGGAGTAAACCCACACAAGCACAGGGAGAACATGTAAACTCCACACAGAAAGACCCCTGGCCGGGAATCAAACCCGGGCCTCCTTGCTGTGAGGCAACAGTGCTAACCACTAAGCCACCGTGCTGCCCTACAGAAAACAGAATTTTAAAAAAATTACAAATACAAAAAATAAGTTTAAGTATATTTATACCCAGTGAGCAACGGTGGTCAGAGAATACTGTCAGAAGATTACTTCTGAAGAATACATTAGGGAGGAATTTACAAGCATAATAATGATAATAATAATAGTCAAGCACATTCTGTATCCTCCACACTTACTGGTTTTTGGTGTAACGTTTGATTGATCTCTATAATTCTATTTTGACTGAAGATTTGGATTAACTAAACTGGCAGCCTCAGTCATAGTAAAGCATTCTATTTCACCACATGATCAATGATGATAGCCCGGGCTTTATGAGAGACCACAGTTCTGCTGCCCTCTCTCTGACGACCAATCCTATAATAGGTCCTCTGCTGGTGCACATGCCCACTTCTCGGACCTCTCTGCTGGCGCCCATGCCCACATCTCATCTCTGACCTTTCTGGTAGGGCCCATGCCCACCTCTCTGATCTTGCTGTCAGGTTCAAATGCCCACCTTTCTGTTTGGTTCTATGCCCACCTGTCTGATCTCTTTGTTTGGGCAATGCCCCCTCAGGGAAAAACCTCTCTGTTTGGGCCCCTGCCCACCTTTTCTGACCTCTCTGTTGGGACCAAAAGCTTAATGAAAGGCAGTTACTGTAAATAAATCATTTATATTGATAAAACACCCATTTTGCGTAGTCAAAAGGATCATTTGTGATTGCGTGTCTTAGTACTAAGGCAAGTGAAAATATGCTGAAATGTTGTCTGTACTAAGAGTTTTGATAAAGCTAACAGTTGCTTGTGGAAATAGTACCAAAGCAAACTAACGTGTTTTAATTAAAGACGACTTTAATGGGGGTTTTTTTTAACCACTTTAAATATTGACTAGTATATGTGACCGAGATTTTGAGCTGGGATATTACATAGTCTTAATCACTAAATCGCCTACTGCACTTGGGTATTATTAAAGATAATAATCAGAACTTTCAGAAAATGGTAGTAATGGTAGGTCTAAAAGCACAATTAATTCTTAAAAAAAATAAATCTTAATCTTAATTTTTTCCAAAGTCCCATTGCTGTGTTCTTTGTTGCAGAGTGGCTGTTTGTGGTGGTTGTCGCTCTGGGTGGTATCTTGTTCTTCGTCCTTGCCGGTGTGTGCTGGTGTCAATGCTGTCCTCACTCCTGCTGCTGCTACGTGCGATGCTGCTGTTGCCCCGAGACCTGCTGTTGTCCTCGACACTGTAAGTAACTCGCATTCACTTACTTCTATATAAGCAAGATTTTAATTGGTGGTCAGTTTCTATTTACTAGCTAAGAAAGTCCTAAATGTCATCATACAGTACCTCATATGAAGGGATATCAAAAAGGGTTGGACTCACTCTTGTGCTGCCATCTGTTGGGGTGTCCCAAAACTTTTTGATGTTTCTCTAGATGCCCTAGATTGGTATGTCACTCTGATTACCAGGTTAACGCAACAAAGCTCAACTCAAATGTTCCTTTTTTATAATTCAGCAATATAATTTAATAAGAACTGACATATCATTCAAATCCCCACTGTAAATGTGTTTAGCTTATACTGTTAATATGTCACCTCTTATTAAGTGTATATAAAGGTATCTAAAGAATAAATAGAAGAGATACATTGTCTCTGGTGTGTGTTTGCAGATAGTACAGTCGTTTACTACATAATATATTTTACCCACAGTGTATGAAGCAGGAAAAGGCATAAAGCCAGCACCCTCTACACCGGTAGCATTCTACCCTCCATACTACATGCAGGGCATGCCCTCCATGGTGCCCATCCCTCCTCCCTCCCTCATCGAGCCCAAGATGTCCACGGCACCATCCGTCGATAACAGCATCTCAATATCTCACCAGCCGTTGGGTAAAAATTTTACACTTCTTACACAAAGGAAAAAAAAATCTGTCTGTCTGTCTATCTATCTATCTATCTATCTATCTATCTATCTCTCTCTCTGACTCTATCTATCTATCTATCTCTCTCTCTCAGGCCTTTTGCATCTGATTGGTCAGACAATAGTGAATATGGCGTCCTATTGTTTTATGTTGTTTGGCATTATGAATATTTTATTATCGCTACCTGTAGTCCCTTAGATGGTACACGGAAAAAACCTTGAGAGGAACGAGGAACCCGACTCGAAAGGGAACCCATCCTCATTTGGGTGACACTTTACCGAAAAGTGTGTTTTATAAATTATATTATTAACAAAAAAACACCAGGTCATGTCATTAGGATAGCAGCGTCCTTTCTATAATCATATGCAGTCAGAAATCATTGAAAAGCATAATCCAACTGGAGCCGTCGATCTCTGGATGCCCCAGGATCCTCGCAGGGTTGGTCTCTTTTTACTGAAGGTCTACCAGGGCTGGCACAATCTCCGGATGCCTTAAGATGGGTATGAAAAGGGAAACAGGTGGAAATCAAATCAGTGTAGCTGCTGCTGTTTATAATATTAGCAGGCACTAGCTCAAAATGTGCATTTAATCAGATGTCCTGGACCATAAGGTTATGGGATATGTTATGTTATGTCTGGCTAAGGAGATATTTCTTTAATCTATGTTTAAACTAGAAAACTGTGCTTTAAAAATAAAGGTTGCGTTAGATTGAGTAGATTGAGCCGCTAGCTACCATTTAGTGAGAGAACGCAGGTTACTGAACGATCGATAAGGTAAAGCTCCGGACGAGTCTTCCTGTGTGTGTGTGTGTGTTGGGAGTGTCGTACAGTCTGTAACATTATGACAACTGAGATCCTAGCGTGTGACACGGGGATCATGTTCGTACAGTCTGACAAGCGACAATCACAAAAGATCTTATGTTATTCTCTGACCATTAAAATGCTAATGTTTCTACGCCGTTCAATCTTACTCGCGTTTTAATTGCGATTTTATTACACGCTAATGAAAACGCGCTACACCAGTCAGCTAATGCAGCGAAAACAGAGCTTTAAACGGCAATTTGTGCTTGTTTTAACCTCATCAATTGTATTTGGTTAGCAAACGGCTGTAATAAATGAACAGATAAGAATCAGTTGTAATAGTTGTTGTTGCGTTATTCAGCGTTTTTATGTATGATTGCTTAGTAAACGTTATCAGGCAGCGCTTATCGGTGTTATTGTGTGTAAAAACAGCGAATGATAAGAGACAGACAGAGACAATAAAACTTCTCCTCTTAAACAACTATCCACAGACACTTTATTATAAACACCTGTATACTTAATTAGTTACACATATAAATATATCTATCTGTCTGTCTGTCTGTCTGTCCATCTGTCCGTCTGTCTGTCTATCTATCTGTCTATCTATCTATCTATCTATCTATCTATCTATCTATCTATCTATCTATCTATTTGTCTGTCTGTCCATCTGTCCGTCTGTTTGTCTGTCTGTCTATCTATCTATCTATCTATCTATCTATCTATCTATCTATCTATCTATCTATCTCATTCTCTTGCCACTAAAATGAAACAAAGAAGATTCAGAGTTTGAGCATGAATTTTATCTGCATGATATCGTATAAGATGAAGGAGACACAGTGAGTCCATAGTCTCTCTGTCTACCGTTTACCGTCCCATTGCTGTTCACTGCACCAAGTCTCTCTATATTAGTTCACAAACAGTTTCTCTCCGTTATGTTGCCAGAAATCACTTGCTTTGACTCAGTGTGAGCATTGCATTAGTCATGCAGTTATCAACCAGTCATGTGGCAGCAGCACATGGTTCTCACCAAACATCGGGAATGTGTGATATCATTTTCACCCGATTATTAAGCAGCAGAATAGCTGGTGAATTTATATAGAACCGTATTTAAAAAGTCTATAGGTGTGTTTTAATGGAGTGTTTTATTCCAATTACAATAGGTTTAAAAGTTCAATCCTAATAAAACAATGCTTAAATTTTAAACACCTAAATCAGAATAAAGATGGCCGAACCGATTGAAGGAGTAAGATTAAGAGTAAGACAAAACAGAAATACCTCCATGTAAACATTTACAGCAGACACCCTTATTGACTTGGGGGCTGAAGGCCTTGCTCAGAGGCCCAGCTTTGGTAACGCGGTGATATTGGGAATCAAACCTACAATCTTCCGGTTAGCAGTCCAACACCTTAATCACTGATCTACCACCTCCCGGAACAAATGATTACTTTGAGTGTACGTCCAGGCTTCTGCTCTTCAGAGGAGGAAAGGCTATGAAATTGATGTTTTATAGTTATCTGCTGGTAAGATTTTGACCTGAAAGATCAGGTGATCAGGTGTTTTTATTAATGTGGACAATGAATGTATGCATGGACACATAATGTATGAACCCAGTAAAGCATGTACACTTACACCCCGTGTCCCCCCCTGTGTAGCGCACAGTGGGTATCGCCTCCAGCCCACCCCGGATCAGAGTTCTCTGAAGGTGCTGCAGTATGTGGAAAGAGAACTGGCACATTTCAACCCTTCTAAGACCCTCAGCAGTCATGACTGTAAGCCATGTGTGCTACTCAAAAGTACTTTGTTCATCAAAGCCTCCTAATACAAAGCTGCACTTTTTCCGATGTTCTCTATAGTCCACTTCTTTCGCTTCTCTTCGCTTCAGTAGCCTCCCGACTCAGTCATCGTTATTCAGAGTGGATGAAGGACAAAGTCTGACTGCTCTGAAAATAACTCCGGGGTTTTGCATGTAGTTTTTCTGGCTGCCTTTTTTTCTGCTAGAGCTGATCAGTTGTATATAACCCTCATGTTCTGTTTTAGTTACTTAACAATGATCAACTAACCCAGGATGGGATGGGACGGGACGGGATGGGACGGAACGGGACGGGACGGGACAGGACAGGATGGGACGGGATAAGATAAGATAAGATAAGATAAGATGTGATGGGATAGAATAAGATGGGATAAGATAAGATGGGATAAGATCAGACAAAGATAACATAACATAAGACAAAGATAGCATAACATAAGACAAAGATAACATAACAAGACAGCATAAGATAAAATAGGATAAGATAAGACAAGGATAGGACAAAATAAGTCAAGAAAAGACAGTGATAACATTAGATAAGCTAAAACAAGACAAGGATAAGACAAGTTTGAGATAAAATAGGATAAGACAAGGATAAGATAAGATAAGATAACAAAATATTAGATAAGACAAGACAAGGATAGCATAAGATAGGATAAAATAGAAAAGGTTTAAGATAAAATAAAATAGGATAAGATACAAAAAGGATAAGATATAAAAAGATAGAATAAGATAAGATAAAATAGAATAGGATAAGTTAAGAATAAGATAGAAAAAAAGTGTAAGATATAATAAAATAGGACAGGATAAGAAAAGGATGAGATATAAAAAGATAGAATAAGACAAGATAGAATAGGATAAGAATAAGATAGGATAAGATAAGATAAAATAGGATCGAATAAGATAGGGTAACACATCAAATTCATCTTAAAATATATCTTAATATATATATACTCTGAGAAGTGCATGATACTTTGCATGATCTTTGCCTGTCCTGACTGAATATTGCTAAATGAACCAAAATGTAATTAGGACCGTTTGAAATCACTGTGTCCTGCTTTTCTTTCGCCGGCCAGCTTGCAGTATGTCCGAGCTCAGTTCCTTACACGAAGCAGAGACCGATTTCCACCAGGCTTATCGAAAGGTTCAGAAGAAAGCCCTTCCAGCTATTCCTGATATGGACGACCCTCCAGACATACTGAGTAGAGAAAAGTCTCCAGTGCATACACAAACGTCTGCTCGAATTCCTCACCATCGAGTGAAAGAAGATCAACTGAGGTAAATCGGATTCGGGATGTGTTTCACCACCTCAAAGCTCCATTCATGTGTATTTCCTTCAGGTTCTTCTGTGAACAAATCACATAGTCAAATTTTTTTGTTTGTGTCTTCTACACCATTTAAATTGCTTGTTTTTTTTTAGATATTTTATTGTTCATGCACAAATTATTATATAAGTTGCAATTATTTATTAATAAATACAAAAAAAACTCCATATATTAAAGAAAAAGTGTTCCAAAGTAACTTGAAAATGTCATTGGCCATTGTGGTGTGTCTCCAGGTGGAACCCCCGTTCAGAGCACCTGCAGAGGAAGGCTTTCCAAATGGGAGGACGCACGGGCTCCCTGGACGAGCTTGAGGAATTTGCCATGAGATATGTGCAACGACGACGCCACGATGACTTCAGCGACGACGAAGACGATCACGTGACGTGCACCAAACAAAGGCAGTGTGAACCCGAGCGCGAACGGCGGAGGGAAGAGGAGCTGGATCGTGACCGTTATCCATACTACAGCTCTAAACGTTATTCTCCTAAAGATCCCCGAGACAGACCTCGTCCTCCGAGTCCTCCTCCAGTACTAGGACATCCAAAGAGACGTGGTACAGGAGACAGCAGTCTTCGGCACGACTTTGACGACTGGGATACGAGAAGGCGGGAAAGGGAATTTGAGAATGGGCAGGACTACGATGATGCCTTTCTTAATAGCATATTGGAACGCAAAGCAAAAGGCGGGAAAAGCTTGTCTTTGAAAAGTGGTCGGAATGGCGAGGAATCAGACAGGCCCTCCAAGAATAGCTCTCAAAAGAGCTGCTACAGTCACTCACCTAGCAACAAATCAGCTAGCAACCGACCAGTAGACGAGGACGACTCGTTACCGCCGTACGCAGAAAGAGAACCAGAGCGTTTCCGTGGAGCTGTGAACTCCCACCAACCCTCGACCTCCACACGCACCAGAAAAGAACAGGAGAATAAAGAAGAACTAAGTCGGCCGCGTAAAGTGGTGAGTTATATGTAGAACCACGTGGTTCCATGAATCTTCCTTCAGAGTTCTTTAGAGGAATTCAGGGACAATTCAATGAAAAAAAAAAACATCTGTAAGAAAATTATTTTCGCTTTAGAAAACCCAAACATGTTTGCACTCTATAGAATGTCCTCAAAAATGTCTATCATCCTCATCGATTATTTCGTATTTATCTCTTATAGACATTTTACGATGAACAGAATTCGCAGGTCGATTCGGACGTAGGTTTTTCAGTCACGGTTCGATTTGTACCTCGCTTCGACCACAGAAAATAAGCCTGTACACAGGTAACCAGAACAGGAAGTGCTCTTAAGCGTGCATTTGCTTATATTTAAGTTTTCCCACCCAAAATCATTAATTAAACCAGCTAACACAGCTAACGTTAAAAAAATAGAGATGCAACTAAATATTTACTTGCAGAAATCTGAGCACACCAGATTAAAAAAAGACAAAGGCCGCACTTACGCCACATGCATCAAGAAACCCAATTCCGAATTTTTTCCTCTATATTCACACAGATGGGATATAACCGATGATCATGTAAGCGGGAAAAAAGCACATGGATTCCGATATTTTCAGACTGGTTTTAGGATGTGGAAATCAATCGGATATGAATCGGATAGGTGAAGAAGTCTCCGCCATGTAAACAGACAGATCGGATTTTTACCCGTCAATGCGAGTCAAACATCATTAAATAAGCAACAGTGGCGCATGACGTCAACTCAGGTGGACACCAACCGCGATATACAGTATATAAGTTAGCGCAACTGTGTATTTTAAAAGTTTCTTAATTTTGTTCACTTTAAATCTGTTTTGTCTGTAAACATTTTACAAAATTAACACACCATCAAAAAAAAAAAGATATTTGTAACGTAGCGGTCAACGCTACATTCTAGCCAGGCTGCAACAAGGACTCTGAAAAGATCATTGTTTTGCCGTCCGTTAAATATGAGGCGAAAAATCCTAAACAATTATTTCATTTTGTCAATTGCAGCCATTAATTATTGCACCGTTTTTACTTTCTTTTCTGGTCAGTATGTCTACATTGGGTTGTTTTGCTGTGTATAGTGTAGATGCAGATATTAGATAAGGGTCAGTTTTAAAAGATGATGTAATTGGAGGATCAAAAAAATCAAATATAGTCACAAAATCTCCCAAATAAAGAAAAGAGCTGGATTTGTTATATTAGCTATTTAACATAGCTTTCGGTTGTTGAATTATTTATTAGTTTATGCTTTAGTTAAGTTATTTCCAAAAAAAGGTGATAAATCTATTTTTGGTGCTAATTCTGTACAAAAAAACTAAAATGTCTTTAGTTGTTTAGTCTGAAATGGTTTTTAACTCCACATGCTGACTTTTGCAATTCAGATAATTCGATTGCTGAACATGTTGAGCTACTGAAGGGGGGACCTTTTGTATTTTTAGCCTATTTTTACACCTTTTTACATCTTCTATAGAGGAAACGTTAATTACCCAATGCTTAAAGGCAAGGCAAGTTTCATTTCTATAGCACATTTCATACACAGTGGTAATCTAAAGTGTTTTACATAAAAGAAATTAAAATATAAATAAATAAAAGACATTATTAAAACAGTAAAATAAAAATGATGTGTTTAGAAACGTGTCTGTTTTGCTTCTAATTTTCTCATAATCAAATTCTAAGAAATAAAATCATATCTAAAACAGACTACACTATAAACAGGGTTCATACGGTCATGACAAAACCTGGAAAAGTCATGGAATTTCAACATTTCCAGGCCTGGAAAAGTTTCGAAAAAATAACGAAAAATGCAAAGTTTTAGAAAAATCGTGGAAATTTATTTCACAAATCTGTCATTTTAATATAAATTAATTTTCATTTATTATATTGGTTTTATATGTTTTTAGTCTTGTTACTGGGGTAAATATGCATGTGGATTTTTTTTTTCTAATGTAAAGTTATTTTAGGAATTATTTGGTCATGAATGTTTATATGGTGAAAATGTGTAGGAACCCTGTAGATTGCCAAAAGTTTGTGGACACCTGACCATCACAAATCGGTAATTTTAAACATATTATTCCGGATTTTCTCCCCATTTTGTTGTTAGGTTAAGCTTTCACTCTTATAGTTATGTCTTTCCTACAATGTGTAGCTTGAATGTGATAAATGTGTTCATTCAGCTACAATAGTATTAATGAGATCAGATACTATATATACTATATACTGAGGTAAGGAGGTCTGTGGTGCAGTTGGTGTTCCAGTTCATCCCAAAGGTGTTCAGTGGAATTAAAATCAGGACTTGGTGTAAAAAAACTCAAGTTTTTCCACTCCAGTCAAAACACAGCATGTCTTCATGGTGTTTAGGGGTTTTGTGCACAGGGACATTGTCACACTGGAACAGTGTTTGAGTCTCTTAGTTCCAATTCAATTTTAACGATAGACATTGTCTCGAAGCAGCTTTACACAGAATACAGTAACAAAGTGTAAGTTTTTCCCTAATGAGCAGCCGGAGATGACTGTGGCAAGGAAAAACTCCCTGAGATGAAGTAGGAAGAAACCTTTAGAGGAACCAGACTCAATAGGGAACCCATCCTCATCTGGGTGACACCGCATGTTATTGTTAATTATAACATATTGTAATGATTAAATGTAATGTAAATTGTAATCTCGGGCCAGTGGAGTCCCAGTCCATCCCCGGGGGCAGGAACCTGGTCACTGGTCTCTCAGGTGTTCTCCGTGAAAGGTCTACCAGTAATGTCTTGATACCTCGGTATGGGTATAAAAAAAATGGTGGAGAGAAATTAAACAATTCCAGTGAAGGAATAATGTAACACTACAACATACAAAAACATTCTAGTTGACTGTGTGCTTCCAAATTTGTAGCAACATTTTCATGATGAGGTGTCCACAAACTTTTGGCAATATAGTGTCTAATTATGAACCTGGATTATTTATTTTATTTAATATATCAACCACCGTTTTTTTCTCCGATTAATTTAAAGTGTTTAATTAGACTCCCAGCTTTGCCTACACACCCTGCACTTTGCCTACATTCGGCTTTGTTGCGCCGCCGAGCTTAATATTTCATTTGCTTTAATCCGAAACTCCGTTTTATTCTTTTATTTTTGTGGACGTTGTTGTAACACCGATGCAACTTACACATCTGTATTCGTTAAAACACCAAAGCCTCATGTGTAATGATTTCCACTCGTGCTTTAAGCACATCAGTTGCACAGACTGTGGACTTTTACCTATTGTGATGATGTCCAAATCTTAAAAAAATTGAACATTGTCCTCACCTGTAAATATCATAAAGTTCGCTGGATTTCACGTTAATCTCTGCAATCAGCAAATCATAAAATTCTGATTAAGTGTTACTTTACAGACCTCCTGGTTTTAATATGTTCACCTGCTTAACATGATTTATTGTAATATATTTTTGTTCATCATTTAAATAATCATGATAACCATTGACTCACAAGCCTTGCATTATTTGCACAATTTGCTCACACTAATACTTGCATGACTGCCCAAACACACACAACGCATCATTTACACTTTTTTTTCCTTTTTCTCTCTCTCTCTGTTAACAGAACACACTCCTAAGCAGAGATTCGCTCATAGTCTGAGCCTCAAACTCATGCTCGCTCTCCATCCAGGCTTCCCACCTTCCCGCTCTGAAATCTTCACTTTTTTAACCTGCTATTCGGCGGTATGACGTCCCGGGACGCTCGGAGGATTAAAGGAAGGATGAGTATTAACTACAGCACCATCCCAGATGTTCTTAGGAAGCTCAAAAGCACTTTTCGGGAACACGAACAGCCGGGAAGCTTAGCGCTGCAACCGGATGAAGCTCCGGCTTTCCGGAACAAATAGATGGAAAGATACTCTACGGTAGTGTGTTATTTTACGGTACCTTAAACTGTATTTGTTCTAATAATTAAGAATTTTTTGCAAGGACATAAAGTGGACGTGACTGAAATGAGACAGAATGATGAGACAGAATATGTTTGAGTATTGTCCCTGAAGGAACATGAGCTACGCTTTCACATACCGTCACCTTATGTTGCAAGTGGCTACATCATAAAGACGTTTCTAGTACTGGTTGCCATAGTAATAATACATTTTGATCAGTAGGAGGAGCAACAGGCCAAATCCAGTTGACTGTCACTAAAATAAAACATTCTGGACAGAGATTTGTTTTTGTATAATAATTTGATAAAAAATCGAATATATTCTCTATAGATCAAAAATTAGGGTTTACATTTCTGGCATTCGGTTTACATCTTTATCTCTTTTATATAACTGAGCAATTGGGGGTAAAGGAACTTTGTGTGTTTACTGGGTACTCGAACCCATAATCTTCTGATTGGCAGTTCAACACTCTAAGCACTGCACAACCACCTCCCACAACCAAGGATCCAAGGATCTCGTCTCCCATTTGTTTTTGTGGCATTGTAAGATTTCCCACCTCGATGTAATGCACCAATAACATTGCCATATGTGGGTGATTCTATAATTACAGGTACATTTGGTGTCCAAACCCGTCTTTTCTGCTTTTTTTTTTAATTGGTTAGTTTTTTTTTTAATTGTGACTCATTTTCATGGATCAAAAGATATTTTCTGTAAAAAGTGTCCCATATAGCTGAAATTTCTTGTTGTTCAAATTTTTCTTCTTCAGCTGTTCCCTTTTAGGGGTCGCCACAGAGAATCATCTGTCCCCACCTAACCCTATTATCTACATCCTTTTCACTCGCACCCACTAACATGTCCTCATTTATCCCATACCTCCTCTTTGGTCTTCCTCTTTGCCTTCTGCCTGGTAGCTTCATTTCTAACATCCTCCTACCAATATATTCACTGTCCCTCCTCTGGACATGTCCAAACCACCTCAATCTGTCTTCCCTGACTTTCTCCCCAAACATCTAACATGAGTCGTCCCCCTAATGAACTCTCTCCTAACACTGTCCGATCTCGTCACTCCCAAAAAAAACCTCAAAACCTGTTTCTCTTTCTCAGCGCCACTGTCTCTAAACCATACATCATAGCTGGTCTTACCACTGTCTTTAAACCATACATCATAGCTGGCTCACCACTGTCTCTAAACCATACATCATAGCTGGTCTCACCACTGTCTCTAAACCATACATCATAGCTGGTCTTACCACTGTCTTTAAACCATACATCATAGCTGGTCTCACCACTGTCTCTAAACCATACATCATAGCTGGTCTCACCACTGTCTCTAAATCATACATTATAGCTGGTCTTACCACTGTCGCTAAACCATACATCATAGCTGGTCTCACCACTGTCTCACCACTGTCTCTAAACCATACATCATAGCTGGTCTCACCACTGTCTCTAAACCATACATCATAGCTGGTCTCACCACTGTCTCTAAACCATACATCATAGCTGCCTCACCACTGTCTCTAAACCATACATCATAGCTGGTCTCACCACTGTCTCTAAACCATACATCATAGCTGGTCTCATCACTGTCTTCTACACTTTCCCCTTGATTCTAGCTGATATTCTCCTGTCACACATCACTCCTGACACTTTCTCCACCCATTCCAACCTGTCTGTAATCACTTCTTTACCTCTTTTACACACTCTCCATTGCTCTGGACTGTCGACCCCAAGTACTTGTTTACCTTCTTTACCCCTTCACCCTCTCATCTTACTGTTCCACTTCCCTCTCTTTTAGTCATCATGTATCATTTTGTAATCACATTTTTTATTGTAATTTTCTACAATAATAATTTGTTTAAAAAATGACTTTATTCCTACAAAACTGTGTCCATAAATGCATCAATTCAGTTACCGTCCCAAACTTTGCCTTTAAATTGGTGCAGTTTTCTCTCATAACTATGTAAGAAACAGGAAGTGATGTCACTTTTCCACGCTGATAAGATATAAAGCACTGAACGGTATGTGTGTTTTCTGTCTTAAAAATTTTTTTTCAATCTTTCAGTCAGGATTTCATCAGTGCTGCGTTCTTTAGCATTTATGCTAACAAGTGGACTTTTCAGTTAAAACGTTGTAAAATTGTCAATTTGCTAATCAAACACTGTTAAGATTATTTCTACACACCACATCATTTTTCTGTAACAGTCTTGACAAAAATTATAGTGTAAAGAAATCAGTTTTTATTAACTTATATTGTGTTTTCAATAAGATTTCTGTTAGTAAATGTATCTCCAGTTATAGAATCACCCATGTGTTAAAATGCTAATATTTTTCCGATAATTTGTTAGTGTATGTTTGAATACAAAAGGAATTTTTGACTTTTACGCCTTTTTTATTTATAAATTTGTGTTAAATAGTGTTGTTTTTTTTTACTTTTAACAAATTTTGCTGTTCCTTTTGTAATATTTCCTTTGTTTAATATTAAACCATCATATTAACTTAAATCCAGCTGTTAGAGTAAAATACCAGCACTTTCCCAAACGTAAATATACATCAGACAAGCAGACACGTTTACCTGGACTGAGAAAAGAACTGAAAATCTGCTCAGCTAAAGACCACGGAAGAAGGAGGAGTTCTCAGAGGACAACTGACCCCCCGACTGATCCTGGTTTCTCCCGAGGTTTTTCTCTCCATTCCCGATGGAGTTTTGGTCCCTTTCTGAAGTCGCCTCTGGCTTGCTTAGTTGGAGACTCTTAATTTATAGATATTAATCTTAATCTTAATTTATAGATATTAATCAAAGCAGGTGTGTTAATGAGTGTTTAATGATGTAATTCTGTAAAGCTGCTTTGAAACAATCCCGATTGTTAAAAGCGCTACAGAAGTTTTTGCTCAGTAATGTTATCATACAGCCGTTGTTTCGTTCATCACTTCTGCGCAAAGCCGAATACACATGCCAGGACTAGTGCAGAATGAAACCTTCGTGCGGTGTTCATGTTTTTGTTACCTAGTCAATCTTTGCGGTTTTGGTGGACAACAACGCAGCTATAACCATTTACAGAAAAAAACGTACAATTAATATAGACATGATTTATGGACAATATTTTCCGTTTACCTCGTTAGATTACATTTAAGTATATAAGTATTATAGAAAAATGAGCCAATGCTAACCCTAACCCTAGGCAATAAGTCTGGGGCTAATAAAATAATTATTGCATAAATTCCCTTTAAACAATTGTTGAAAATGGGTCTCACAGAAAAGTAATATTATTTGTGGATTTCACAGTTCTACATTGTGGGGAAGTGGTGGCTCATGCTTAAGGTGTTGGACTACCAACCCGAAGATTGTGGGGTTTTTTTTATTTCCAGCTCCACCAAGCCACCACTGTTGGGCCCCTGAGCAAGGCCCTTAAGCCCCAGTTGTTTAGTTGTGTAAAAGAGATAAATGTAAGTCGCTTTGGATAAGGACGTCCGCCCAATGCTGTAAATGTACAATCATGTTTAACAAAACAGCCATCTTTACATTGTGACATGTCAAACTAGCGATTCCGTACAACAGATTTTAGCGTAAGATTATAGGAATCTTTTTAATGATTAAAAAATTGTCTTGGGCGAACAAATCGTTAAAATTCGAGCCCCGTTGAGGAGTGTTTATCAAATGCCAGAAATAGACACACCCATGTAAATCTGTCTGGCTTTGAACCAAACCACTCACACACAACACACACACCGTATATTTACATTTGCAGCATTTGGCAGACATCCTTATCCAGAGCAACTTACAATATTCCTTGTTATACAACTGAGCAAGGGCTTTGCTCAGGGGCCCAACAGTGGTGGCTTGGTGGGGCTGGGAATCAAACCCGGGTCATCAAGTTGGTAGTCCAATAACTTAACCACTACACTACCACTTTACCTTATAGCTACAGTGGGTATAGAAAATTTCAAAATAATTACAGTTTATTGCTTCGCAGCCCGAAATGAAGACCGACACATGTTGTTGTTTACGTATATCCGTAATGATGTAATGTAATGACGTTTAGGAGGTGTGATACTTTTCTATACCCTCTCCGTAGAGTCGGGGTATCTCATGCTCGGGGTTGAAACTGCTGCCATTATGTACTGTATTCAGCCAAAAAAGTGTCCTCAGTGTGTGTGATGTAAGATGTGAGGCGTTTATCAGTCGGAGTGTTGTGCTGTCAATGAGAGCGTGTCTCACTGAGAGTGACTCATGCACTGAGTGTCCTTGTCTATTGTTAGCAAATAATAAGTGTCTCTCTGACTGACATCTCCGTCGACTAACACCAGACTACTGCTGACTGCTCTCATGTCTACTTGGCGGTCGTGTCGCAGAAGGTGAGCACTGTTGAGTGACGTACATGTTTTATATACTATATGGCCAAAAGTATTGGGACGCCTGACCTTTACATCTGTATGTGTTTTTTTTTAAACATCCTATTCCAGATGTGGTCTCACTTTTTCTCCTATAATAACTATTGGAAACTCCTTCCACTGGATTGTGAAGTGTGAATAAGGGGCTGTAATAGTCAGTCGGGGTTCCAGTTCAACGATGCTCAGTGGGGTTGAGTCAGAGTCAAAGTGTTTGGGTCTTCTGAATTATTCATCTTCTATACCCGCGTATTCCCTAACTCACCCAGCCGTCTCTGAAAGGGTGAAAGACAGGAGGGGGACACCCTGGACAGGTTGCCAGTCCATCACAGGGCCACACACACACATCACCAAACAATCCAACATACGTGTTTTTGGACTGTGGGAGGAAACTGAAGAATGCATTGGCATTTTGTGCTTTTTAGTTGAATAAAAGACAATTTTTTTCCCCTGTATTTCATCATTGTGGATAAAAGACTTATGTAGTTCTCTAAGTGTTTCGTCACACCCCTAGGTAGAAACCCATTATTGTGAAAGGGTTTCTTGTGTATTCGACAGTAAGCTTAATTCAGTAATACAGAAACCAGAAACGAAGAATGCAAAGCAAAAAACACCCAAAACACTTTACATTATCATTCACCTCAAAGTCTGGGGTTCTTTCTGCATCGTGGACTTAAATCTTTCACAAAATCCCTACCTACAAGCACTCATCACTCCCCGCATAGCACCACGCTCTCTCAGATCCACAAGTACTGCTCGACTTGTTCCACCATCCCCTAGGACACTAGGTAGGTCTGCCTCAAGACTTTTCTCCGTTCTGGCACCAAGATGGTGGAACGAACTTCCCATAAATGTCAGAACAGCAGAGTCACTGGCGTTTGTTGTTGGGACACCGATTTGTGAACTATTGTATTAGTATTAAGCTGTTCAATGATGTGACTCAAAGCACTTTTTGTACGTCGCCCTGAACAAGAGCGTCTGCTAAATGCTGTAAATGTAAATGTAAAACCTCTGGTTGTGTTTCACTCCACAATAAACACTAAGTGTCCTCGAGTGGAGGACACTGGATTCAGCAGGAAACATCTGAAAGCTGAAACGAAAATGACATGAATGATGTGGAGTGTGGGAGAAGTGGACAATTCCTGGAAATAGCTTTACAACCAGTTCCTGTTGGTTAGACAGGCAGGCGGGACCCCAGCACAGACTGCTGCTAGTGATTTATAGTAATAAAACCATTCCATGAAAAAAATCGACGACCTCTTAGTGTGTTAACTGCAGAATATTTAGAGAAAGCACTGGATGTTGCACAACTGCTTTGACACAAGCTTGCAAATTCATGAGCTCCAGGAACACGGGGCCTCTGTTAGTCTGTTCAATGAGACCATCAGCCTCCGAATTCACATGTTAATTTAAGTGCCTTCCACAGCTCAGGAGCTCAACTGACGATCCAATGCCAAAGTGTTCTACAGGAGTAAATATCTAAAGCTCTAAAGATCTAAAGTAAGAAAGAAGTATGCCTGTCTGCCTGTCTGCCTGTTCTGTCTATCTGTCTATCTATCTATCTATCTATCTATCTATCTATCTATCTATCTATCTATCTATCTATCTATCTATCTGTCTATCTGTCTGTCTGTCTGTCTGTCATTCTATCTATCTATCTATCTATCTATCTATCTGTCTGTCTGTCTGTCTGTCTGTCTGTCTGTCTGTCATTCTGTCTGCCTGTCTGTCTTACTATCTATCTATCTATCTATCTATCTATCTATCTATCTATCTATCTATCTATCTATCTATCTGTCTGTCTGTCTGTCATTCTGTATGGCTTACTGTCATCTATCTATCTATCTATCTATCTATCTATCTATCTATCTATCTATCTATCTATCTATCTATCTATCTATCTATCTATCTATCTATCTATCTCCATCTGTCTGTCTAGCTAACTGTCTGTCTAACTATCTGTCATTCTGACTGTCATTCTATCACCCTGTCTAGCTGCATGTCTGTCTGTCTGCCTGCCTCTCTTTATGTCTGTTTATTTATCTATCTGTCTGTCTGTCTATCTGACTATCTGTCATTCTGTCTATCTATCTATTTATCTCCGTCCGTCTGTCTGTCTAGCTTACTTTCTGGCTGTCTATCTGTCTATCTATTTATTCATCTATTTATCTATCTGTCTGTCTGTCTAGCTGTCTGACTGTCTGTCTGTTTATCTTTCTATCTGAAATGAACTTGAATATAAGTTTTGTTTGTAGAAGGCAGGACGTAGGATTAATTAAGTCTAAAGGAAAAACTTCATATCACTGTCATCTTTTCCGATGTAATAACACCAAATAAAGTCTGCCAAAGTCTTATATATAAGACTTTATTGCATATATATCTTATATATGCAATAAAGTCTTATATATATGTAGTTCCGGAGACATTTTTTTTTGTGAATTGTATTGTAAATCTTGGCACGATGGACAGACAATCCTGAGCCCTGAAGACTCTTTAATTCACAAAATCTGAGTGCAGACTATAGATTTGACTTTACATTTATAGCGTTTGCCTGATGTCCTCATCCAGAGCGCCTTACAGATGTGATATTTACATTAACAGCATCTGGCAGACGTCCTTATCCAGAGCGACTTACATTTATCTCCTATTTATACAACTGAGCAATTGAGGGTTAAGGGCATTGCTCAGGGGCCCAACAGTGGTGCTCAGTGGAGCTGGGAATCAAACCCACAATCTTCAGGTTGGTAGGCCACCACCTTAATAATGAGCCACCACTTCCCACATTTGACAGCTTTATTACTAAATACAGCATTACTAGTTTGAGAGGTTTCAACACTCCAATAAGGTTAAACCACATCTAATTAAAGTAATGTGTCCTTCTACCTGAAATTGACTTCCTTTTACATTATACATTCCTCTAAATATATATCTTTTTTTCTATTCTTTGGTTTTATAATGTTCAGCATTCTGTTGCTGTGATGGAGCTTTTTAATGTTTATTTCTGTCATCAACAGAGCAACAATTTAACATGATCTCTACACCCACATTAACCAGCTGTCTGTAATTTGGCTACCAAATGTAAAAGTACAGCGCATCAGAAATGTGTTCTTCAGATTCCCTTTCCTACACAGAAACCCACAGTGAGATAAAAAAAAAAAAAGGTTAAATAATAATAAAACTTTTAATCAGAAAGGAAATGACAGTTTAATTTTTGGTTCATATTTATTGTTTAATTAAATTAAGAATAGTATCTGTATATTCTTATGCCTACAGTGTATTTGTTTTTTCGCTGTCCACATTTATAGGATTTTGGCGACATCTGGTGGTACAATGTGATACTGAAATCTTCATCGAGATAAAAAGTTACTTAGCATAATAACAGTGAGTTAAAAAAATATACCGGAAATTACCAACAAAATGGTCGTACTATTCACTGTTAGTCATAATATTATTTATTCAAAAAAAACAAAAAAAACACGTGATTTGAGGGTGAGCTCTAATTGGCTTGGCTTAGGGTTCAACTTCTTCTTCCACTTTTGAATCAATATTGTTTTAATATTTTTGGCATGTTGTGATTGGACCGTTCTCCAAAAACACTGTGAGACAAAAATACATCAAATCACCAAGTCACCCATGATAAAATTAATAAAATAACCTCTAAATATAAAAGGCTAGTTATACACAAAATACTTTTATAAAAGGATATATTATTATATAAGAGTAAACTCATATGGATGCCTACTGTTGCCCCACAGCAAGAAGGTCCAGGGTTCGATTCCAGGTCAGGGGTCTTTCTGTGTGGAGTCTGCATGTTCTCCCTGTGTTTGTGTAGGTTTACTCCGGGTTCTCCGGTTTCCTCCCACAGTCCAAAAACATGTATGTTAGATTGATTTGTGATTCTAAATTGCCCATAGGAGTGTGTGTGGCCCTGTGATGGACTGGTGACCTGTCCAGGGTGTCCCCCTCTAGAGACGGCTGGTTTTCTTTTTTCTTGTCAAAAAAAAACCAAACTTGAATATGTTAATTAGTGTAATGTTTTACTGTTGTACTTGAGTCTGGAGACAAAGTTATTATTATTATTATTATTATTATTATTAGTAGTAGTAGTAGTAGTAGTAGTAGTAGTAGTAGTAGTAATTCAATTCAATTCAATTCAGTTTTATTTGTTTGGCGCTTTTCACAATGGTAATTGTCACAAAGCAGCTTTACAATTGAAGAAATTATAAAACAGAATTAAACAAATCAGTTTGTCCCTGATGAGCAAGCCGGGGCGACGGTGGCAAGGAAAAAAAACTCCCTAAGATGAGATAGGAAGAAACCTTGAGAGGAACCAGACTCAGCAGGGAACCCATCCTCATTTGGGTGAAAAAACAGGTAGCAGGGATCATGAGGTTACCATCGGTGTGTGTGTAAACAACTATAATCATTAGTCCTTAGAGCAGCAGCCGAAACGTCTTTTTATGGCGAAGTGGGTCGTCCTAGATCGCCCCGGTGATGATGACCATCATCCGCTGGGCAGGTCACAGGAAGGGACCCACAGGACGGGCCGGTGGTGGGGACTGGATCACCGGCAGCTCCGTTGTGGCGTATATAGCTCAACAGAGAGAGAAAGAGAGAGAGAGAGAGAGAGAGAGAGAGAGAAAGAGAGAGAGAGAGAGAGTGAAAGGAAAGTCAAAAAGAAGGAAAACAGTTAAGTGACAATGTAATCACACGGTTTGGATTGATTAAGTGAAAAATGTAGAGTGCAAGGATGGACTCCGGCAAGACTAACTAGGTCAGCATAACTAAAAGGAGAACCAGAGGGAAACACAGACATGAGGGCTCCCGATATGTTAAGCAACCAGCCTCTCTCATCAAACACCGTGATCAATAAGAGAGAAAAGGGGAAGAAACAGCATCTAAACATACCAGATCACCAATAATAACTCAACACCCATGAGTCCCCCGGATCTGCTCCTTTATCTAAGGGGAATCAAATACAAAAGGCTTGATTAAATAAATATGTTTTTAACCTGGACTTAAACACACTGAGACTGTGTCTGATTCCCGAAAATACATAGGGAGGTTATTCCATAGCATAGGGGCCCTGTAGGAAAAGGCTCTGCCCCCTGCTGTAGTTTTTTATAATACGCGGTACTGACAGGCAGCCTGCATCCTTTGATCGAAGTAGGCGTGGTGGAACGTAAGACACTAGAAGTCCGCTTAAGTACTGCGGCGCGAGACCATTTAGAGCTTTATAAGTTAACAGTAGTATTTTAAAATCGATTGCGGTGTCTCACTGGGAGTGCGGATAGGACCGGCGTGATGTGCTCATATCTTTTAGTTTTAGTGAGGACTCTCGCTGCTGCGTTTCTGGACTAGCTGAAGTTTATTAATGCACTAGTTGAACATCCAGACAGTAAAGCGTTACCAGTAATCCAGCCTGGATGTGATAAACGCATGAACTAATTTTTCAGCATCAGTAAGCGACAAGATATTTCTTATTTAGCGATATTTCTGAGATGATAAAACGCTATCCTGCTAATATTATCGACATGGGCTTCAAATGAGAGATTGGAGTCTAAAATCACACCCAGATCTTTTACTGTTGCACTTGGTGAAACAGAAAGACTGTCTAGGGTTAAGGTGTGATCTAGGAAGCTTACTTTTAGCTACCTCTGGTCCTAGAACCAGAACCTCCGTCTTGTCAGCGTTAAGCAAGAGGAAATTGCAAAGCATCCAATCTCTTACTTCCTTCACACATTGCTCAATTTTTATTAAACTGGCCTTTCGCATCAGGCCTTGATGAGACGTATAACTGGTTTGTCATCAGCGTAACAGTGGAAACTAATATCATGCTTACGGATTATGTTTCCCAGAGGCAGCAGCATGTAAAGAGAGAAAAGAAGTGGGCCTAAAAACCGAGCCCTGTGGAACACCATACTTTACAAAGGGAGCACGCAGAATAATAATCACCATTTAAATCTACAAAAAACTGGTAACGATCGGGTTAAATAGGACCTGAGCCACGCAAGAGCTGTTCCTTTAATTCCTACTAATTTTTCTAATCTGTGTGGAGAAGAATATCGTGATCTATAGTGTCGAAGGCCGCACTAAGGTCAAGTAATATAAGCAATGAGACACACAACCTTGGTCGGATGCCAGTAAGAGGTCATTAGCTACTTTGACCAGTGCCAGTCTCTGTGCTGTGGTGAGGCCTGAATCCTGATTGATAAAGTTCATGTATGTTATTTCTTTGTAAGTATGAGCACAGTTGTTGCGCAACTACCTTCTCTAGAATTTTAGAGACAAACGGAAGGTTAGATATCGGTCTATAGTTTGACAGTTCATTTTGGTCAAGGTCAGGTTTCTTAATTAAAGGTTTAATAACTGCTAATTTAAAAGATTTAGGAACATACCCACTGCTGAGAGAAGAGTTAACTATTTTCAACAGGGGTTCTGATACTGCCGGTTACAATTTTTGTTTAAGAAAGTGTGTTGGTATAGGATCTAACACAATAAGTAATAATAATAGCAATAGCGGGCGGTGCATTTGGGCCTTCAGTGGGGACTTACCTAACTGAAACACCTCTCAGGTGGCAATTACAGAAATGATTAATACTATACAAAAACACAATATACAGACAGAAAGACATTTCATGTATTGGGTGTAAAAACAATTTTTATTCAAGCAAGAAATGACATTAACACAACTCCAAACCTCTACACTACAACCGCAAACGTACCACATACAACATCTGGAGCAGTTCAGAATCAATATTTATCCTAACATTAATATAACATCCCAAAAACATAAACATTTAAATAAAATATATCGGACATTTAAAGGCTGTAAGTCAGTGTTACCGGTCGCCGCACTGGTCTGGAAGTGGTGAACAAACTCTTTCCCGGGCTGAGACAAGCGAGTTATTTTCAGGGTTAGCCGAACTTTCCACACGAAGTCTAACTTTTCTGGGAAAATCCGTCTTAAAAAAAATTTTTTTTTTTTCGGTATGTTCGAGACAAAGATCATTTCTCCTCCTCTGTCAGCCATGATGGGCATAAATATACTAATTTAGCTGTACAGATGCGTGTCAGTAGACGAACTGGGCTGTAACAGTTTTACTCTGATCAACCAATCAGAGGACGGAAAAAATGCTGACGTTATTGTCATGGTAAACTTGAAATCTGATTGGTTAAAGAAACAGACTTTAACCAATTATCAACCTGCCGCTATTAATATAGTTTAAGTTCCACGGGCAGCGCTACTGATTCTGAAGGCTTTGGCAGATTAGATTAACATGGCAGCACATAGAAACTGAAATCTGATTGGACAAAAAAAATCTAACATCCACATACACGTACTGGAAGCAGTGCAGCAGGAGAAACACTACGAAATGAAGAGAATAAACTGTTGGGAAGAAATTAATACAATTTATTGGAACAAGTATTAGAATTTATATTTGTAAATGTAGGCCAGTGATTCTGATAGTGTTTAGACAGCCGAGAAGGACGTACTGACCCGAACTGCACATCACTACACATGAGTGGTAATAGTGGTAGTATGTCTTTTTATAACAGCTTGAAATCGGTTATAATCTCTCAGATGCTTACACTTGCCACCGTTTTCCTTCTTTAAACACATTAACATCAAAAACTGAATTTTGCTACTTTGTTGCTGGGAAGTGGTGGCTCGTGGTTAAGATGTTGGACTACCAACCCCAAGCTTGTGGGTTTGATTCCCAGCTCCACCAAGCTACCCCTGTGGGCCCCTAAGCAAGACCCTTACCAACCTGAAGATTGTGGGTTCAATTTCCAGCTCCACCAAGCTACCACTGTTGGGCCCCTAAGCAAGACCCTTATCCCCCAATAGCTCAGTTGTATTAAAGAGATAAATGTAAGTTGCTCTGGATAAGAACATCTGCCAAATACTGTACATGTAAACTGACTGTTTGCTGCCTGATCTTTTCCCTTAAAGTTGCCATTGTAACACAATAATTAATATTTTTGCCCAGGGGTGCACTGAACCCAGTTCCGAGAGGGCCAAAGCCTTCGATTTTTTGAACGAGCCTAAAAGAGAAGATTAGTTTGATCAGGTGCAATTAATGAAGGTTAAAGCTAAACTTCAGGGTAGGGTGGTGGCCCTCCAGAAACTGCGTTTGACACCTGTGCGTTAGTGGGTTTTAAAGTTTAGGTTAAAGGTGCATATAAACTTTAACACAGGGGTCATCAGACTCATTTCTAGATGATTGGTGTCCTGCAGAGTTTAGCTCTAACTTGTATTAACACACCTGGCTGTAAGTTTTAAGTTTGCCTAGCAAGACCTTGATTGGTTGGTGTGTGGTGTGTTTGTTTGATTAGGGTTGGAGATAAACGCTACAGGACACCACACCCTCCAGAACAGAGTTTGGTGACCTTGATTTAGATTATTATATAAAAGAAGCTTATCTGTAACTTTCCCAAAATATACTATTTAACATTCGAACTGTGGGGAGGTGATGGCTCAGTGGTTTAGGTGTTCGGCTGTTAACCAGAAGATTGTGGGTTTGATTCCCAGCACCACCAAGCTGCCACTGCTGGACCCCTGGGCAAGGTCCTTAAGCCTCAGTTGTATAAATGTAAGTCACTTTGGATAAGGAGTTGAGTGGCACGTCCGCGCGCGCCGCCTTCTTTTTAGACACATTAATCAGCAAATGACTTTTGCGTTCAGTTTTGCTCATGGGGAGGTGGTACCCCCAGACTTGTTTGATTCCCAAACTCATTTCCAGTGGGGTAAGGAAGTACCACCCGAAGAAGCACTATGGGTTAATTTAGACTCCACAACTCCACAAATGGGAACTGAGACTCATCTACCAAAGCCAGATGTTCAAAAATATTTTATGTAAGTTGATAGAAGATCTGTCAATAGTGTAAACTCCACTTTTAGATGCAATATGATATGGGGCCTTAAAAGTTGCCAGTAACACTAAGTCTATATTTTTGATGTGCACTGCTGTACCAGTTTGAGACAAAAGTTTTGATTTTTTGAAACAGAGCCTAAAAGGAAAGAGCGAGTTGATCACCCCCAGTGCATTAATGAAGGTTAAGCTAAACTTCAGGGTGAGGGTGTGGCCTCCGAAACGGCGTTGACACCTTGAGTAGGTGGGGTAGTTTAAAGTTTAAGTTAAAGGTGAAGAATATTTACACAGGGGTTAATCAGACTGCGGTTCTAGACTGATGGTGTCTGAAAGAGTTTAGCTCTAATTGTATTGAACACACCTGGCTGTAAGTTTTAGTTTGCCTTACAAAGATTATGGTTGGGTGTTGTGGTTTGTGTATTGTTGTTTGAATTATTTAGGGTTGGAGATTAAACACCAGGACCCACCCTCCAGCACCGAGTCTTGGGCCTTGATTTAGCTTATGTATAAAAAAAAGCTGGACTTTTGAGTCCCAAAATTACTATTAACATTCGAACTGTGGGAGGTGAGGCCTCAAGTTTAGTGTTCGGCTGTTAACAGAAGATGTGGGTTTGATTCCCTAGAACCCCACCAAGCGGCCAGACTGGACCCCTTGGGCAATGGTCCTTAAGCTCTTTGATATAGTTTGTAAGGTATTGCGATAATGGACGCTGGTAAATGGATCAAAAACCCTTTATCCGTGTTTCCCAAATCAATTCCTGTCAAGTCTCAGGAATTTGGTGAACGTTTTTTGATCCACTCCAGATGTTGACTACTGTATATGTTCCCAATTTTCAGCCATTTTTAAAAATTTCCAAATAACTGATTTGATCTGTTTGTCACATGCAACATAATAACGATGGTCGCCCATTTTGTTTTTTATTGGGACGAATTCGTTTTCACCGTTTTTTCCCCTAGTAGACATCAACAGACCTCATCTACACATCAAGTTCCATGATTTTTTCAAAATAGTTTATTGTAACTCTCTTTTTTTTAAATATTACTTCAATTTCATTTTTATTTTGGCCAAACAAACTCTCACTTTATAAAGATTACAATATTGCCTTAAATTTGTGTATATTACAGTCATTACATTTTTTTGTGTTAAAAATGTTGTTAGTGTTGACACTAATCCTTGTTTAACATTTTATTGATTTATTAGTGTTTTAGTTGGAATTACAGAGTTATCCATCTCCTCAATCCCACCCCAAAAATTTGCCACCTGGGATATCTGTCTGCCCATCCTACTATAGTGGCAAGAACCGGGCCTGCATTTAAGTCTTTTTTATACAAACTGAGCAATTGGGAGTTAAGGGCGTTGCTCAGTGGCTGAGCGTGGCCACTGGGTGGTTCTGGGAATCAAACCCTGGATCTTCCAACTTAGCAGTCGACCCCTTACACACCCCGGGTGTCTATATTGGTCCTGGTGGGGCCGGTGTCCTGTGAGTTTAGCTCTAACTTGCCTAACACACTTACATGTCGTTTCAAGCTTACCTAGATAAGATCTGATTAGTTTGGTGTTTGATTAGGGTTGGAAGCTAAAACTCTGAGGGACACCAGCCCTCCAGGAACCAGGACCACTAAGCTACCTGTTCCTTATCTTTGCGTTTTTTCTGTGTAGTGCCAGTTTTTTTTTTAGTATAAGGGAAATGTTGGTTTAAAGGGTTCAAGTGCAGTTTATCATGTCTTCCTATGGGGTGTTTACTACAACTTTAGGAGCATTAGTAGGAGTGTTGGGAGTTCCTAAGTACTGGAGGGCATGTTTTCGATGGGGGATAGCACCTGTTGGGGAGGAGTCAGAACACCGCGGAAAGAGGAGGAAGGGACAAGGCGCGAGAGCAGCATCAGCTGGGGGGTCAAGCAGTAAGTAAAAGCTAAAGTTATGGAGGTTTTTGGTTATTTTTACACTAAGCATATTTAAAAAATTTTTGGGGGGGGAAAGGGGGGGGAAAGTTTTTGCTTTTTACGTGCCGAGGTTTGAGATTAAAGGTTGTGTTTTCCGATGAAGTTTGAGCACAATGAAGACCCTGATAACAGCAGGTTGTGCTCCTCGGTTTTCTGCTCTCAGGTGAGGTTCACCTCAATAGATAGCTTTTTTTTTTTTTTTTTAAGTTTTTTTTTATAAACAGAAATGTTTTTTAAACGAAACCGAGCGCCCAAACAAACCAGAGAAGATAAACTACAACAATGGAAAGCGTATCGGTAACGTGACTCAGGTGTTTACGGACTAAAGTCGCTCTTATGTCTGTTTAATTTATTATTAATTTACTCAATTCTACAAACTTTTCGCTTTTAGAATTTTGGATAATGTAAGAATAAATTTTATAAAATGAGTATGTTAATGTGTCCTATAATTTAGCAAAACCACATTACCTTATTCTTTATTTCAGGAAGTTTTGATTAGTGGGATAACCAGAAGAAATAAAATATATCTATGTGTGTGTGGTGTGTTTGCGGATGGGTTCTAGCAGCTGAACTATTTCCTGTCTCTCTCTCTAACAGGTTTTTTTTTTTTTTTTTTTTTGCTTTTTTTTTCTCATCATCTCTCTTTCTCTCCCTCTCTTTTCCTCTTCTCTATTCTCCCTCTCCCTCTCTTCTCTCCCTCTCTTTATTTTGTTCTCTCCCCTTTTCCTTTTCTGTCTTCTTTCTTTGTGTCCTCTCTCTCTCTCATTCTTTTATGCTCACTCTCTTTCTCTTTTCCTTCCTCTCTCTCTCTCCCTCACTGTCTGAGTTTGTTGTTTTTTCTTTGTGTTTATTTTGTGCTTCTTCTTTCTCGCTCGTGCTCTCATTTTTCTGTTCTTGTTGCCTCTTTCTCTTTCCTTTCTTGTCTTTTCTTCTCTTTTGTCTCCCCTCCACTGTCTTCTCATTTTTTCCCCTCTTTTTATTTTTGTCTTTTTTCTCTCTCTCCCTTTCTCTCTCCTCTCTCTCTCGCTTTCTCTCTCTCTCTCTCTCTCTCCCTCTCTCTCTCTCTCTCTCTCTCTCTCTCTCTCTCTCTTTCTCTCTCTCTCTCTCTCTCTCTCTATCTCTCTCCCTCTCTCTCTCTCTTCTCTCTCTCCCTTTCTCTCTACTTTCTCTCTCTCTCTCTCTCTCTCTCTCTCTATCTCTCTTCTCTTCTCTCTACTCTCTCTCTCTCTCTCTCTCTCTCTCTCTTTCTCCCTTCTCTCTCTCTCTCTCGCGCTTTCTCTCTCCCTTTCTCTCTCTCCCTTTCTCTCTCTCTCTCTCTCTCCGTTTCTCTCTCTCTCTCTCTCCCACATAAGAATTCTAAACACGGTAATTAATGACAGATGAATGAACCTGCTGACCAAAGCTAAACATGGCGTTTTACATAGAAGATTAAAATAACGACACATAATAAATTTTAAGTTCAATAACGGCACGATTGGTTTCAGTAGAATTACAGTAACACAACCGTATTACATTTTAGTTTAAAAAAAAAAAAAATATATATATATATATATAATATATATATATATATATATATATATATATATATATATATATATTAATTTATAAATTTTATTATTTGGACGATGTTTTCAGTTGTTGTAAAAAATATTTTTGGAATGATTTCCACTCGAACCTTTTCTTTCCAAACCTTTTTTTTAATCCTTTTATACTGTAGGACATACTGACAAATCTCTGACCTCCTTCCTCACTAACGTCTGTCGGTCTTCCTTGTACAGAAGTGTGTTCGGTTCAGGTGACGGTGCCTCAGACGCAGTACAGCACAGGACTCTTCGTCCCCGTCACACTGCGATGTGACTATTCCACTTCAGCTAGTCTTCAGAACGTGCTGGTCACCTGGCTCTTCAAGTCTTTCTGCAAAGACCCGGTGCTGGACTATTACTCCACAGGTGAGGGGTCAGAACAGGTCATGGGGTTAAACTGTACATTTAAAGAAAGGACCAGAGGTAAAGGAAGGGTGTGGTAGACAGGATTGACCTTTATTAGCTCTCGGTTTGTGCTTTTGTGGCATCCTTATATTAGGAAGCAGTAAAAATTCCTGTCTAATACAGACCCGAACATGAGCGTCTCTTTTTCTGTTAGACTTTAATAACTTTAACGTTTAAAACATTTCCTACGAGTTTAAGTTTAAGTTTATTGATAAAGCAAAGTGCTAAAAAATTCTTCGGCTATAGTGAAATAAAAAAACAAAACAAACAAGGACGAACACATAAGATAAAAAAATGCTTTTTTCATACTTTCATAGGGCCCAAAGTCGCTAGCGGGGCCCCTGCTAAATGAGTCTTAAGTCTAGTTTTAAATGTGTCCAAAACTATTATAAATAAAGGTTAATAAATAAACCTTATAAAACATTTTTACTATCTTAACCATATTCTAATCTAACAATTAGTACAGTGAGGGTAAAAATGATTTGATCCTCTGCTGATTTTGCCCACTGACAAAGAAATAATCAGTTTATAATTTCATTGGTTGGTTTGTTTTAACAATGAAAGACAGAATGACAACAAAAACATACAGAAAAACACGTTTCAGAGGGTTAGTTATAAATTGATTTGTATTTTAATAAGTGAAGTAAGTATTTCCTCTCTAATCAATCAGTAAAGATTTCTGGCTCCCAGGTGTCTCATATACAATACTCAGCTCATAACCTGTATATAACACACGTGTCCACAGAAGCAATCAATCGACCAGATTGATTCTAAAAAAAAGTCTGTTGAAGGATGTCAGGGACAAGTTTGTAGACCCACACAAGGCTGGAATGGGCTACAAGACCATCATCAAGCAGTTTGGTGGGAAGGGGATAACAGTTGGTTATAAACACAGTATAACTATTAATCTCGCCTTTGGCCTGGGAGAGTCATGAGAATCATGAGAGCGTTGAGGCAGCTGAGACCACAGTTACAGAGAAAACTATGGATAATTCACACTACTCCATGGACTGAAATTCTGCGGCGGCCGAAAGGTCCCCCTGCTTAAGCAAGCACATGTACAGACCCGTCTAAAGTTTGCCAATAAACATCTAAATGATTGAGAGGGGAACGAGTGTTGTGGTCTGATGGGACCAAAACTGAGCTCTCTGGCATCACTTCATCTCGCCGTGTTTAGAGAAGCAGGAATGTTGCCTATGACACCAGGAACACGATCCACACTTTCAAACACGGTGGTGGGAACATTATGCTTTGAGTGGTTTTTGCTGCTAAGAAGACGACCTCACCGCATTAAAGGGACAATGGACGGGACCATGTACCGTCCAACCCCCTTTCCTTAGCCAGGACATTGAAAAGGGGCCTGAATGGGTATTCCAGCATAACAATGACCCAAAACACACAACCAAGGCAACAAAGGGAAGAAGCCCATTAGAGGCTGGTGTGGAGAATTTAGTCTCCAGACCTTAATCCTATAGAAAAAATCTGCAAACCTGAAACGGTCTGTCCTCTAGGATTGTCACCAAGGGTTTTGCCACCAAGCAATTGTTTTGCAAAGGGATCAAATATTTATTTCAATTATTGAAAAACAAATCAATTTTTTTTTTGTTATTCTGTTTCTCACTGTAAAAAAAGGGTTTATTCAGGAATAAGTGTAATTTATTTGATTTGATTTGATTTACAGCATTTGGCAGACGCCCTTATCAAGAGTGAATCTGAGCAATTAGGGGTTAAGGACCTTGCTTAATAGCCCATAGTGGTGGCTTGGTGGTGCTGGGAATCAAACCCAGCGCTTTTTGGTATTAGTCCAACACCTTAACCACTGAGCCACCACTTTCCACTATTTATATTAGATTGTAAGGTAGTTTAGGAAATTATTTATAGGCAATATTAATGAAAATATTTAAAATTGGACACTAAACAGGAAATATAATTATTTAGAAATTTGTGGGAATTTATATAAACTATATAAACACAAATATAAACACTTAGTTTGGCTATAAGCTAAAAAATGACATAACTGATTTTCCAGATTTAAAAAAAAAAATCATTTTGCTCAGTATGTGTATCCACAACACAGGAATTTTTGTTAATATAAATGTATGTAATTTACATAAATACTGACTAAGATGATAGTTTTTGCGTGTCCTTAATTCAGGAACATATTTTTGTAGGAATATGCAGTGAAGGGGGGGGGGCTCAATAGTCCTGCAGTGCTGTGTGTCAAGTCACCTTTATTTCTATAGCGCTTTTAACAATAGGGATTGTTTAATCAAAGCAGTTTTACAGAATTACAACAGAAAAGACATTAAACACTCAAGAAAGAAAGAAATCCTTGGGACATTTACAGCATTTGGCAGACGCCCTTATCCAGAGCCACTTACATTTTTCATTCATCAACTAAGCAATTGGGGGTTAAGGGCCTTGCTCAGCTCAGGGACCCAGCAGTGGTGGCTTGGTTGAGAACCAGGTTCAGTCGGAGGGGTTTAGTTCTCCTCTGAGCAGATAAACCTGTAGGTTATTCCATGCTGCAGCAAAGTTTCCGTGGTCTTGTCTAGAATAGTATGTGACTGAGATTAAAGTTGTGACTAAAATTGCATTAAATCTGGTTGTTTTAAACAAGATTAGGCTGCAAGAATTTTTTCCCAACTATATTTAAGTTTTCCCAGGGCCGGCCCCAGACTTTAGGGGGGTCCTGAGTAGAATTCTATTTGGGGGGCCCCTTGGTCAAGTCAAATCAAGCTTTATTGTCATTCTGCTACATGTGTGGACATATAATGGAATGAAATGTCGTCTCTCGCAGGACCACGGTGATGCATACAGGTTATATACATACGAAGACCGAGACTGTACAAATGGCTTTACATAGAATCTGTGAATGAAAGATTTACGCAAAAAGAGATTTAGTGCACAAGTAATCATGTATTGTCATATTGAGTCTTTGTGTGAGGTAGTGTTTATAAAAAGGTGGTGTGTATGTGTGTACGTGTGTAGCACACTCTTAAATTGCACTTAAAATGATCGTGAGTTTCATGAGTTTGGGGGGGGTTTGGTTTCACATGGTGGGGTTGTGGATGAGGTTTCAGAGAGGGACAGGGAGATTGGAGTTAGATTATATTAACTAAAGTTAATTAAAAATATATTGTTGCCATTATCAATTTTATTTGTTGTAGCTGTGTTACCTACGTTACACCTGCTAATAAGCAAATTCCCAGTTTATTCCTATGGAAATTTTATAGCCTTAAAGAGTTCCAGAATTTTGTTCCTTATTAGACGGGACAATAACATATGAAGCCATTTTTGGTGTAGGATATTTACTGATCACCCTGGTCTTAGATTTAAATACTGTATGTTTTGTTGCATCTCTTTAAACATTTGTTGTTTTTCAGCGTATCAGGCAGCTCTGCAGCTGGGACAGGACCCGTCCAATGACTGCCCAGACAGCCAACGCACCATCCGGACTGTAGCTCAGAAACACGGTGCCAACGAACCTTCGCTGGGTCCCGAATACAGTGGGCGCAGAATCACCATTCAGAACAGTATGTCTGTATTTCTAACCTTCTGGAACATAAGATTATCTCTGATGTTAAAGAAGATAAAATGTAAACTATAGTGAAATAAATACAGATATTAAGTCTTCGCAAAATCTCTGAATGCCGACTAGCACGTACGCAAGCATACACTTAATACTAGACGAGAGCCAAAGTAAACCCAGAAAACACTTTATTATTATTATTATATAAAATATTATATATTATTGTTATTACTGATATAATAGTAGTAATTCTTATAACATGTCTGCGATAAAAAAAAAAAAAAGTATTTTATAGTATTTTATTCAGCACTGATGCTAGATTGTGCCTTAAATAATAAAAATGACAAATTCACGTCATCATGGGTCCTACTGCAGTCTGGCAGCTACTCGAAATACATGTGTGTGTGTGTGACGTAATTGATTTTATAATACAGATAAATCTTTGGCGGTATATAATTATGTCACATTGCCACTGCAGCTTTAATTATTATTCTTAAATAATGGGTTTAACACCACTGAACGAAATGTGCTGTAATGTCCATAACATCATGTTTCAGCAGTATTTGGTAGACGTGCTTATCCAGAGCGACTAACATTTATCTTTTTTATACAACTGAGCAAATGGGCGCTGAGGCCTTGCTGGGGGGCCCAGCGGTGGTGGCTTTGTGGTGCTGGAAATCGAACCCTGGTCTTCCAGGTATCAGTCTGACAGCTTAACCACTGAGCCACCACTTGTTGCATGTTTGTTCCATTTTAATTCGATTTTGTATTTTATATTAAACACAATGAGCTTTGTAGAAATTTCTTTCAGCTCGAGTTTGCTGAAGTTTGCTGAGTTTGGTCTTTTTCCTCACTTTAATTCTTTCTCCTCTCTACCAGAGGCGGACCTGGTGATCTCAGAGGTGATGTGGTGGGACAACGGTGTCTATGTGTGCTCTGTTGATGCTGCTGGAGATACAAGTGGATATCCAAACAAATATATCAGCCTCGTTGTGTACAGTAAGCAGCGTCTCCTTTATAATGAAAAAAGGTTTATGTTATATAATAATTATAGGATCAGAAACCAGGCATAAAAAGGACAAGACGGTGTCCAAAGTCTTTTAGGATTGTTGTTTGTCAGACTGTATGAACATGTTCCCCATGCCACACTGTAGGATCTCAATCGTCATTATGTCAGAGTGCGCAACAGTTAAGACGCATCAAAAATGGACGTACACAAGAAAAGTTTTACTTCATCAATTTATGAAACATTTGGTAGCCTGAGTTCTCTCGCTAAACGGTAGCTAGCAGCAACGACACGTCATACTAACACTAATTTTTCCTCCATAACTTTTTATAATTTTTTTCTTTATAAGGGGCAGTGGTGGCTCAAATGGTTAAGGTGCTGAGTTGCTAATCTGAAGACCAGAAACACCTGGGCTCAAGCCCCACCACCGGCAAGCCAACCACCGTTGGCTCCCTGAGCAAGACCCTTAACCCTTCCTGCTCCAGGGGCGCTGCATCATAGCTGACCCTGCGCCCTGACCCCCAACTTACTAAGATGGGATATGCGAAAAACACTGCATTTCATTGGCTCTGTACACGTACCCTGCACAATGACAATGAAGTTGAATATTTATTTATTTATATTTGTCTATATATATCTTTGTGCTGTTTTCTCCACCGGATTGGTTTCAACGTTTTTTCCTAAAATGGTTAGAAGTTGTTGCGCTAGTTGTGTCCTCAGGGTTAGGGTTAGGGTTAGGGGTTAGGGTTAGGGTTAGGGTTAGGTGCTCCTATTAGTTTTCGGTCTAATGGCCGTCGTAAATCTTCTGACACTGCCAGAATTGAATCGGATCGCAGCAGTCATTAATTGTCTCTGGGTGACAAACCAGAGACAACAGATTTTAGTGTAGGACTATAGAAATCTCTTAGGGTTCTAAAATCAGTCTCAGACAAACAAATCCTGACTAAATGTTTAGTTTATTGTAGGTTTTATTTTGTAATTTTGTGTATCTTTAATTTTCCAGATTGGCTGACTGTTCTCTTCTTAATTTTTGGAGGCGTCCTCCTCATCATCCTCCTCTGTGTTTGCTGCTGTCAGTGTTGCCCTCAGAGATGCTGCTGTTATGTCCGCTGTCCCTGCTGCCCACAAACCTGCTGCTGCCCTGAGAAAAGTAAAATACATGATAACATGCAGTTCAAGGGTTGTTTAATCGTGTGTAAGTGAGTAAACAGACGAAATAGAAAGTGGGTCAGTGCACCAGTGTATTAAGCAGTCTTTATGCGGGTTATAATAAAATATATATTATTTTTTTAGGTGTTTTCCAGACTTTAAAAATATTCTATCATATAAAACATACTTGGCTATTTTATGGGCAGCAAAAGGTGAAACTATAAGAGGAACTGAATATTAAAAGGGTTTCACTAAATTATTAAATGTGAAGCATTTAGTCTTGAGTCTAAATTCTAATGCTAATTATCCTAAGAAGAAAAACAGATACACAAACGGACTTCTCTTGAAAATGCACTTCTTCTTTGCAAACATGTTCACACATGCACATACATTCATGAGGAAACACCTGAGATGGAAGCTGAAGTTACAAAATGGTTCAAACTAAAAAAACAAAAAAAAACAAGGAAAAAAAACCTTTAGGCTTATACCGATTAACCCCCACGTTTTCTTTTTTTTACCTTAGTGGTGATGCAGCACAGGATGATGAAGGAGGCCCAGAGAGCCATGAACTCCTGGGTTCATGGACAGCCAGTCTACGCCCCTCTGAGCTCTCACAGCTCTGGATACCCAATGAATCCCATGATGTATGCAGGTCAGTTCATTAGAAATTGATCTATATGTAAACTGATATTTTGATTTGTAGTCTTGAACAAAACGGGTTACTCCAGTTTAGTTTAGTTTAGTTTAGTTGCAGAAGCCAAGCTGAGGTTATATTGCCCATAATTATTATTTATGAGCGAAACACAAGGCACTGTATATTCTTAAAATCTTTACATTCGGATTTCAGGATCAGCATCAGGAAAGATCCCCATGTCACCCATGCCTCTCCCACCTCCTGCCCATCTTGTCCCAAATCCTGGCCCTATGCCTGTTTCTATGTCCGGCCCCATGCTTTCAACTATGCCACCACCCAACATGCCGGGCAGGAACGGTGGCAACAAAGTGCTTGATTACCTGGAGAACCAGGTAAGGGATATGGATGTCATTAATCCCATGATCCCTCCTCCGCCTGTGCACATGGCCCACAACGTGCCCTTTTCTGCCGGCCCACCCAGCATGTTGTCTGGGCTGAATGATGGCCCTGCCTCCCGACGCCACCACCCGGCACATTCCAGTGGCTCATCCAGCTACAACCGTCACCGCCAGCCACCTTCGTCTAGACGCGGCATGACGCGCAGTTACAGTCAGGAAGATGTCCTGGACAACCGAAGCCAAGTGACTTATCGGCCCCGCTCTCGATCCAGAGAGGACCTGCTGGAGGGCGGTAGAGGATACTACGACTCTTCCAGTGATGACTACGGCAGGAGAGCTGGTGGATCCAGGGATGGAGCTGGTGGATCCAGGGGTGGAACTCGGAATGGAGCCAGAGGAGGAGCCTGGCCCGAACATCCACCCAGCTACAGTGAGTACGAGCCAGGCCAGAAACCCCCAAGACGGCCAGAACGTTTCTCTGTAAGAGTCTAAAAAAATCCTTCTTTTGCAAAAATACTAACATGTTTGCCAACCTGCTTTGGTCCTGGGGTAACATTTGATCATTTTTTCTATAATGGTGGAAAATCCTGCTAACCCTTCTTGAAGCTTTGCTTGAACTGTTTTTTTTTTTGGTTTTTTTTTCTTCCCCTATTTTACACTCCTCACCGTTGGCATCCCTGTACTCGGAGTGTTCTAGGACACACCATGGTTCTACACTCACCCACACTTTTTAGCATTGGATATTAACCAAGACTTCTCTTTCCTTTAGGTTAAGAGCTCAATGAGTGGTACGAGTGTAGTAATCTGAAGCCTGTCTGCCTTCCACCATTATGGAGACTTTCCTCAAAGCAAGTGCCAGGGACAGCACTGCATAGTGCCTAGTATGAAGTTAGTTTTGTTGATGAAGGTGTTTATCATTTTATCGTTTTGAAGAAATATTTGATTAGGCATAACCGACGCTGCCCTAAATCTGCTGCTATCTAAATATAAATATTTTATATATATATATATATAATATATTTATATATAGATAGATAGATAGATAGACACACATACATTATATAATATATATAATGTATGTGTGTGTGTATGTATATTGTGTGTGTGTGTGTGTGTGTGTGTATATATATATATATATATGTGTATATGTGTGTGAAGTGATCGGAAGTTAGATTTGATGTATGTGTTTTTAAAACTTGTAGCAGTTTTCCTGCCATGATGTTTACGTCATGAATAGTGTGTGTGTGTGTGTGTGTGTGTGTGTGTGTGTGTGTGTAAAAAGTAAAGATTAAGGTAGAAATATAAATGAAGTTTAACTAATTAGTAATTAGTATCAGCTCTTTTTCTGACCTGTGTGTGTTTTACGTCTGTGTGAATAATATTTTTGTTGCTTTATTTTTCCTTTTATTTCATATAATGTGACTAACCGGACCTAAAATGAACTATGTGTAAAAATTGTGAGGAAAAAAAATGTCTGAATATAAAAATTCTCAACAAGAGAATGGATTATTGAGATGAATGGGGTGTAGGAATACTTTTTATATCTACTTTGTCATATGAACATGTATTTATGTCTAATAAAATGTCATTAAATGTAATGTTCCTTAAATTTTGTACAGATACAGGCTTATAATTGCAAAGTAACTTTGTAGGAGGCAAATCATACACACATAATCAGTTAAAATTATTATATATCTTTATATAAAGGTTATTACAATATTCAGTTGTTTTAACAAGTTATTGGATGGTAACTGTAGAAACAAGTAGCTGATTGAGTTGTTTAGGAAACTTCCTGCATAGTCAAAATACAGAAGTGAATCAAAGTTGAGGGTATCGATTCATTTGAACCAAGGGAGTTAGTGTGTGTGTGTGTGTGTGTGTGTAGGGAGAGAGAGGGAGAGAGTGAAATGTATGATCCGAGGGACTGTGTGTGTAGGAGAGAGAAATTTATGATCTGTGGGACTGTGTGTGTGTGTGTGTGTGAGAGAGAGAGAAAGATAGAGAGAAAAATAGAGAAAAATACATGATTCAAGAGACTGTGTGTGTGAGAGAAAGAGAGAGGGAGAAATTCGTGATCCGAGAGACTGTGTGTGTGTGTGTGTGTGAGTGAGAGAGAGAGAGAGAGAGAGATAAATTCATGATCCAAGAGGACTCTGTGTGGTGTGTGTGTGAGAGAAAGAGAGAGGGAGAAATTCGTGATCCGAGAGACTGTGTGTGTGTGTGTAAAAGAGAGAAATTCGTGATCCGTGTGTGTATGGTGGGGGGGGGGGAGAAATTGATCAGTCCAATGATTTGTTAGATTATATGATTCAGTGAGTGACTCTATTGGCCAGAATCCCTACTGAATCGACCGGTTTGAATGGCTCTGTTTAATGAGTCATTCAGAATGATTCTAAAGATCCGGATTTCTTTCCTCTGTTTTCACCTGGACCGGTGAAGAGGTGTGTGTGTTAAACCGGTGTGTATAAATCCGAACGATCTGTTCGGTGAACCCGCAGCTTCCTAACCTGCCGGAGAAAGAAGAAGTCGCGTGCCGTTTGAGACGAGGCCCGTTACCGAGGTGAACGTGTCGCATCACGCAGGGAACCCACGTCGCAGCGTCGATGACGTCATCCCGAGTGAGGGAGGACTCGGTTTGCCACGTCGGTTTGTGTGTTGAGCTAAAAAACTGACTAACTTTGCAACTTAATGGCTGCACCGCGCTGCAGGAAAAAATAGCCAGAACCGGTGTGTCCCTGCGCGATTTCGGGTTTTTACTTAAAGAACATATAATTGTGTGTTTTTTTTATAAAAAAGCATCACAAGAATAAACAAATGTTGGCGCTGTGTTTTACTCCGTTTGACTGATGCGTCCACTCCATCCGCTCGGAACTGATGTGAGTGTTTTTCCTTTCTACCTTTTTTCTTCTTCTTTTGTATTCACGTTAAACGAGCCGAGTTTTAATAATGAAATTGCCGTTTAATAATAAAAAAAAATTTGATAAACAGCTGCTAGTTAGCTCCTAGCGTGCTAATCAGCTAGCACACGTAATAGCTAAGTAGAAGTACACGTTTTCTTCTTCCTGTATTTTGGACCACTGCCATTTAATTAAACTTTTTTTAATTTGTTAACAATAAATAAATGAAGTTTTGTTTAGTTGGCGTTGTTTGTGTTCAGCTGGTAAAGTTTTAGTGTGAAGGTTTTGACGCTGTAGCTACAGGTTGCCTTTACCTGCGAACGGATGGCTAAGTTAACGGCGCACGCGCTCCCGCTCCAGTCAAGTGCAAGTGTCCTTAGAATAATAATAATTATTATTATAATTATAATATTAAATATAGCGCTCCAGACTGACATGCTAATATTTTCATTTTTTCTTTTTCTTTTTTTTTTAACTCATGGTTTAAGTCACAGGTTGTGTTCTTTTTTTTTTTATTTATTTGTTTGTTTGTTTGTTTTTTATTAATAGTGAAATTAATGTCAGTTAAACTTCGGGTGGTTTTTTTTTTTCCCCCTTAGTTCCGCATTTTGTTGTTGACTGCCTTGTTTCAAACATATGGCATGAAAATGCAACACACCACACACACACACACACACACACACACACACACACACACACACTGGATGTCCGTTTAATGACAGTCAACTTTGATCCTTGGTGGCAACCGATCAGTCGTTCCACACCGTATCATCCGATCATCACACCTCCATTCACCAGCTCTTCCTGTTAATTGTTTTTACAGTGAAATTCTTTTTTTTTTGAATATCCCATCTTAGTAAGTTGGGGTTAAAGCGCAGGGTCAGCTATAATACAGCGCCCCCTGGAGCAGGAAGGGTTAAGACTCTTGCTCAAGACCTAAGAGTGGCTTGCTGGTGGTGGGGCTTGAACTTAGGTCTTCCTGGCAACTCGGCACCTTAACCATTTGAGCCACTTCCTCCTATAGGGAAAGAAAGTGTCTAGGGGTCAAATAGTTAAGGTGCTGAGTTATAAAATATGCAGTGTTTTTCGCATATCCCGTCTCGGTAAGTTTGGGGTCAGAGCGCAGGGTCAGCTATGATACAGCGCCCCTGGAGCAGGAAGGGTTCAGGGTCTTGCTCAAGGACCCAACGGTGGTTGGCTTGCCGGTGGTGGGGCTTGAACTCGGGTGTTTCTGGTCTTCAGATCAGCAACTCTGCACCTTAACCATTTGAGCCACCGCTGCCCCATGTTGTTGATTTGTTGATCTAAATACGAGGAACACCGCCAATCAGCCATTGTTGGGTTGTTGAGCAAGACCCTTAACCCTGAACTCCTGTATTATAGCTGACCCTGTGCTCTGACCCCAACTTACTACGATGGGATATGCAGAAAAAATTTCACTGTGCTGTAAAACACACACGTGACAGAATTAAAGGCGTTTACATTCACTATAATAACCTTTCCACTCGATTGGGTCATGTGACTGGGTGGATTTGTGTTCATTCAGCTACAATAGTATTAATGAGATCAGACACTCATGTTGGGTAGGGAGGTCTGTGGTGCAGCCGGTGCCCCAGTTCATCCCAAAAGTGTTACAATTCAGTGTAGGAACCTTCAGTTAAGGTGTTGGACTGATACTTGTAAAATCCCACCAAGTTGCCACTGTTGGGCCCCTGAGCAAGGCCCCTCAGCCCTCAATTGCTCAGCTGTATAAAGAGATAAATGTAAGTCGCTCTGGATAAGGAAATCTGCCGAATGGTAATGTAGAGCTGTGGTTAAAGTGTTGGACTGCTAATTGGTAGATCAGGGTTTAGTTCCAGACACCACCAACTTACCACTACTGGGCCCTCGAGCAAGGCCCTTAACCCTGAATTGCTCAGTTGTATAAAAAAAAAATAAAAAAAAAAAAAAAAAATTTTTTTTTTTTTTTTTTCAACTTTAACTCAGTATCCGGGATTTGCTCGTTTATTCTACAGTGGCCGGGCTGCACTGGAGGAGAAGGCCGTGAGGACGTTGGAGCTGGGAGCTGCTGGGATTACGCTGGTGGTGGTGCTGGTGGTTGGCACCGTGCGAGCCGGACATGCCCGGGGGTCGCAGGGGACCGAGTAGACAGCAGCTGAGCCGCTCGGCGTTGCCTTCCCTGCAAACTCTGGTGGGCGGCGGTCTCAGCAATGGCACGGGCCTCAGGAGCAGGTACGGCTTTTCCATACACTTACTACATCATGTACCGCACAACTCCACAAATCATACACTAGGTTGGACAATTAGCACTGTGTTTGTTGGATATTATCGTTATAGATCTTTTTATAATAGACATTTGTCAATAAGGGATGTTTTTTTTGTATTGCAACACAACCATTGGAACGAAATGTCTCTTGTTTTTGCTATACACTTAATATATTGTAATTTGAGATTAAAAGCAAAAAATAAGACGTCACTTTAGAATTATATCCACATTCGTGTAAAATATTTTGAACATGGGACTGGTCCTTGTGCTAGACTCACCATAACCTACAAGGGAAACGATGCACAGCCTTGTGCTGCCATCTGTTGGCGTGTCTTGAAACTTTTTGATACCCACTCATAACAGTATAGGAGCAGATGTTTTATTTGTTTTCCTATTTCTCCACATCTGAAAACTGGTGCATTCTTTAATTGTTATGCTTTTCCAGGGATCGTAATGCAGATCCTTTTAGCTGGTGTTTGTTTTATGGGGCTTCTCTGTTAAAAAACGGAAGGACAAATTTGGAACCAAAAGGAAATCCAGAAATAACGAAATGTGTGGAAACAAGATGAACGCCTAAGAAAGCAATGGAAGAGAAGGAAGGAAAGTGCGCTGCTTATGAGCATGAAAATGACATTTATGGCACATGAGACGTCCTTATCCAGAGCGACCTACATTCAATCCTTTTGTATAGGAGCAGCGGTGGCAACTTGGTGGTGCAGGGAATCAAACCCCCGTCTTCCAATCGACTGTCCGACTTCTTATCCACTGCGCTGCCACTTCCCCCAAACATGCTGAAACATGGTGGTGGTAGTGTCATGGCTTCACTAGGGTTGCAAATGGGTGAAAAGTGTTTGGTAAATTTCTGCAAACTTTCCATGGGAACTTTGTTAGAAACGTTGGAAATATTCCAAGAAGCTGTAATAATGGAAGTTGGTCATAAGCTGACATACAAGCAACTTTATACACATTTTAAAAATGACATTATAGGTGTGTGTGTGTGTGTGTGTGCGCATATGATTTTTTTTTATTTTTTTATAACATTCAGCTAACCTGCAATTTTGCAGTTTATTCTTATAGATTCCCGGTAATTTCCAATTTTTTCTAGAATATTCCAGCCTGGAGAATCTCTGGAGTTTTGCAACCCTATGCTCGAGCTTGCATTGCTCACAGTATCTACACAAAATACAGTAATCTACGCAAAACTCGCTGTTTTTGCAGACTTTATCACCCAGCAGGACTTTTGACCGAAAGCAAAGTGACATTTAAATGAAGATAGCAACAGTTTGGAGACCCTGGTTGCCGTTTAATGCCGTTCTAACAGGAGAGGCTTTTCATTTATTTCATCTAAAGAGCAGCTTTATACGTTAGTTTGCTACAAAACCCCAGTGCAGCACGAATGTTAATAATGATTAATTTATTATCTGGTTAACACACCTATCTGACTTATCAGTGCACCACAATGCTCATTGTACTATGAACGTCTGACTGATTTCCAGCACATGCTGCAACAATTAAACTGCTCCAGTTCAGCTATTTGTTTTTTTGTTTTTTTTTTACTTAAGATGTTCAGGAAGTGAATAAAGACTCATAGTCAGCTGGCCGAGAGTGTAAGAACTCATTTCTCAGCTAGTCTAGACACCGATGGCTTTTATATTTAGACCCAAGCAAAAACATTGCTCAGGTACCTCCAATGATTTCTTGTTTTTATATATTCATAATGTCAATAAGTGAAAACGGGAAATAATTCAGGTTTTATTGCTGCATTTAACCCAGAGTTGCTATTATTGTAAACTAGAAAAACATTTCTTTTCTACATTTAGATAACTTGCGTTGGTGACCCTGCATTGGGGATCATAAAACTCCCCTCTTACAGTTTGATTTTACTTCTAAATTAGAGAAAAGTGCAGATTACTAGGTGTGGATGGCTGCCAGGTGAAGGGAGAGGAGTGGGTGTGGCAGGTCAAAGTGGCCCATACCAACTCAGTAAAAATCAGGGGTCAAATATATAATCTGCGTCACTCATTAAACGCAAACTGCGACGATGAGCAAAGCTGAAGTCCACCGTTTTCCAGTTTTCTCCCGAGAAGAAAGTTTGCTACACATAAAAAGTGTCATGTCAATGTTTTGGTAGATGATGGCCAACCATCCACCTGCAGCCAAAGTATAACCCCGGCAGCATCACAGGGAAAGCCATGCGACACACCCAAGCATTTACACCTTAGTAACAAACACTTGTGTCCAGAGTATGTGAGCGGAGCGAAGTGTGGAGCGAAGCACCGTGATTTTGCCTGGAGTTTTATCTGGAGCAGTTAGCGTAGAGCATGAACAAATTCACATGTTGCTAAACAGAGAAACTCCACTCAGAGAACAGGAAATGTTCCCTTAAATACCGTCAATCTGTCTGTAATGAAATATTTACAGTGAAACGTTAATAAAGGAGAAATAAGGAGTGGAAATTTTTGCCACTCCACTTGCATATAAGGACGAGTTCCCTCTTGTTTCTGGTTCCTGTAAAGGTTTCTTCCTACTACTTCCTATTACCTCTCGGGGAGTTTTTCCTTGCCACAGTTACTGCATTCTGTGTAAAGCTGCTTCGAGACAATGTCTATTGTTAAACGCGCTAAACGAATTAAATTGAATTACATACTTTGCTTGCCACACATGATCGACTAACCTGTGCAGGGACCTGTGATGTGACTTTGCCACATCACAACCCACAAGACAAATCGTGAAAAAGAACTCAAAACTAGCCTACAATTAAAGCTGAAAGATTTTAACATTGTCCTAAATGATGATCAACACATAAATCTGTTACTATCAGAAACCGAACAGTGGGTTGCCTCGTGTGAAAACCAGGACGTAGCGACATTCAACAAACTGCTCTGTAGCCTCCAACAGTCAAACACGGACCAGCAGAAACGAACATCTTATAACATCAAACGCTGTAAACGGTAACAATTCCCGCCCTTTTAAAGAACAGCGGACCCGTCATATTTTTGCCCACCAAAATAATATCGGCCGTGCGCTGTATTTATCTCATCACCCCCGGTTGTCGATACCGCGATAACACTAATCCAGGGTTTAGGAATGTACAGATTATATCGGATTAATTGTTAACCTCGAAACGGAGTTTCGGTTAGCATTGCGTTTGCAATCACAGAGGAGGAAACTATTTTAAGTGTCAAAAGCTTTTATATTGTTCTCAGTGCTGTGGTTAATTCTGATTGGCTAGCAAGTGGCAGTACATTATTATCTTCAGTAATAATTATGGTGGACGCTGCACATAAGGATTAATAAGTGTTTTATCGTTTATAAGGCATCGCAAAAGCTGGAAACTGTTTTTCTTACACTTACAAACGTCTTCAACACTTTTTTCTACTGTATATTTTGTCTGATTAAATTAAAAAACGAGACGGACAAAAACGAGAGGCAAAGGAAACGACTAGTTTGTAGCAGAAAGCAATCGAATTAATTGTTTTAAATCCCATCGTAAGTTTTTAGCAACGGCTTGGTTTGCATGACAGGGTTGCAAAAAAGCGGAAAATTTCCATGAAACTTCCCATCGTACTTCATCTTGGAGCTTTTGAAAATACTCCAATATTCCGGTGGCAGCATTGTGGGGCCAGAAATTGAATCTACGATCTTTTAATCACATCATCCAACATCTTATCCACTGAGCTACCACTTTCCCCCGTCTTTACACCAAACTATTAAAGTATAGCAGCAGTGAAAGTTAAGTGTGATGCTGGCTGTATAGCAGTAACGTGTCTTTCTCATTTCAGAAGCAGTAACTCGTCTGGTCTGTCAGCTCCCCCTCTTACGACCCTCATTACGCCCGAGCCGGTGCGCCACTGCCGTATCCCCACGCTTCCTCTGGACAGCAGTTTGCTTTTCGAGTTCCTGCTCTTCCTTTACCTGCTGGTGGCTCTCTTTGTACAGTATATCAACATCTACAGGACGGTCTGGTGGTATCCTCACATCCACCCTGCTGCCTCTACCTCTCTGGTGCGTATTACCACTACACATCCTTGTAGCAAACACACAAATGTTAAGTTGTTGAAAAATATGGATCGGACGTTGTTACTGTTCTAATTGATGCTTACGGTCGGAAACACATGGGGAATTTTCTGCATTCGTCACTCCTGTGTTCCAGTAGCACATCAATGCTTGTAAAAAATATTTAATCTACCTGTGAGAGAGCCTGGTGGGCAGGGCGGGAATGCATTTTGCTTACCAGACTGGAAGACGCAATAGCCCCGGAATGTCAGGCTAGTAAAATGTAGCCCTACCCTGCCAGTCAAGACATTTCATAGGAAGGAAAAATATATTTCAATGCTTTTGCATTCTCTAACCAACCTAGTTGGGTGATTTATGTTGTTTAGTTTTTGGCCATCAGGGAGCCGATGTCAATGTGTCGGATATTAAAATCACTCTCAGTTTAAACTTTTACTTTAGTAAGCGTCAGTACTGATTTTTACACACTCTTTGTCAGTGACGCGCCGAATCTGTTGTGCACCAGCTCCTCCAAAATCCTCCTGTCAGTCATGACTATCCTCACCTGACATGTTATAATACGCAGCAAGCATGAACATGCGATGGAGAAACACACATGCGCAGTGGAGAGAATTGTGAAATTCCCTGATATCTAAAATAGGATGTTCGGTTAAAGCCAAACATTTGTATTAATGATTGTAATTTGATCATTAGATTAATTTTTTAGTTCTAATTTTAACGTTTTTGATTGAGGTTTTGTCCCTTATTTAATATTTAAAAAAATGGATACCAAAAAACTGGAGTGCGCCTAACCAAAAGGCTACCAGAAATTTAGTGAACACTACTTAATCATCCGAATCCTCTTTTCCATTTATGTTAGTAGAGCTGAAAACGATTGTGGGGACGGCTTATATTGGATATTTTGGATAGAAATTCGGGAAAGACAGATGGAGGTGGTTTGGACATGTACAGAGGAGGGATAGTGAATATATCGGTAGGAGGATGTTATAAATGAAGCTACCAGGCAGAAGGTAAAGAGGAAGAGAAAAGAGGAGGTATACGGATGGGATAAACGAGGACATGAAGTTAGTGGGTGTGAGTGAAGAGGATGTAGAGAATAAGGTTGGGTGGAGACAGATGATTCGCTGTGGCGACCCCTGAAAGGGAAGAGCTGAAAACTATTGTGCAATAAAATGGCCTTGTGTAGGTCAATGCATTGTCTTTTTTTTTATTCTGAATCGGGTAAATTTATGTTCTCATAGAAATGATTTTTGTGACGTATTGCCAGGAAGCTAATTACATACAACTATGAATATATTACTCTATGCAAAGAACTGCACAAACTGTCTTTAACCAGAAGAGAAAGAAGGGATTGGAAAGCAGTCCTCTCATCTCACTGGTTCCCAGCTGGCAGCTTTATTGCAAAGTACCCACAAAACCCCTAATCTCACCGTCAGCAGTCAAGAGGTGATGCCAGGACGCTGGGCCTCATGGCAAAGCTACAAAAAAAAACCTTATCTAAGACTGGTCAATAAAAGCAGAAGACTAAAACGAGTGAAAGAACAGAGGAAGATTGGGAAAAGTGTTAGGGACAGATGAATAAAAATGTGAGGTGTTTAGAACGGAACGTTTGTGAGATGCAGGAAAAAAATAAAAACCATTCTGGAGGAGTGCTTGACGCCGTCTGTCAGGCATGCTGGTGGTAAAGTGATATTCTGAGTCTGGATTCAGAGATTTCTGCGTGATAAAAAGGATCTTGGTCAAGAAAAACTCACTCTGTCATGCTGTGTAGTCAGTGCCTGATTGGAGCGACAAACCGTGACGGTCGCCATGACCACCGGGCCACCAATGGATTGTCGCTGGATAACTAGCATAAAATACAAAGTTTTATATACGAGTGTATTAATAATTGCGATTAGAGTTTTGTATTTATAGTATAAACCATTTAGCTGTAAATTGTTATTTAGACTATAAGTAATGTTAATGACGCCATACATGACTGTTTCCTTTAGATGGGCGTGTCCGAGCAGTCAGGAAAACTCATCGCTATTTGAGGGGGCAAAAAGCCAAGGCTATGATCCCTTTTTTTGGGGCATTTTTGCCTTTATTGATGGGACAGAGATAAAATAGGGGAGATAGCCAGAGAGAGAGGGGTGGGACTAAAAGGACCTGAGTCAGGAATTGAACCTGGGAACCCAACAACTTGCACATGTGGGTGCAAGGTTCATCATACTACTCGAGGCTACCAGAAATTAAAAAATTAAGCAAGCCCTGCACATAGTGATTGCTAAATCAGGTTCCTTATACTACTTGATCATCCGAATCTTCTTTTCTATTTATGTAAGTAAAGCTGAAAACCATTGTGGGGACGGCTCATGTTAGATGTTTTGGGGAGAAAGTCAGGGAAGACAATGTCCAGAGGAGGAACAGAGAATATATCGGTAGGAGGATGTTAGAAATGAAGCTACCAGGCAGAAGGCAAAGAGGAAGACCGAAGAGGAGGTATATGGATGTGATATACGAGGACGTGAAGAGGATGTGGAGACGGATGATTTGCTGTGGACACCTAAAAGGGAACAGCCGAAAGGAGAAGAGGAGGAAGGAAGAGCTAAAAAAACGTTGTGTTGATTGAAAAAGCAATAAAATGGCCTTATGTAGGTTGACCCAACAACTTGCGCATGTAGGTGCCGGCACCTTAACCCACTACACCAATGCTTTAATTCCTCTGCCAAAGATGCGCAAAGCCGCATACAGACATTTGCCCGAGGAGGCAGCTGATGCTTCCTCTTGGCTTTTACCCACGGCACGGCTCCAGGCTAAGCCAGAAATATTCAGAGCAGAAGCAGCAGTCAGCTGGTATTGTACCTGTAATGATCTTTAGCCTACTGAACTGTTGTAAGAGCAGCTTGACCATATGGTTAAAAATTATAGTGTCCTCCAAGCCGTTTGTGGATGGACAGATGGACTGCAGGAATTCCACAATGTCCACATGGCTGGAGTGTTTCGACGGACGCTACACTCTAAAGCAAAATATTTAAAAAATCATTAATACGATGTCGAGTTAGTAAGAGAATTTTACAAAAACATCAAAACTGACTAATTATTTGTGTATAAATTCATGTCCTGTCAGAACGTCTGCCTTGGGTTGTTTTGTGTAAATGTGGACATTGACTATAGGTCAGTTTCAAAAGATGATGTAAGCAGGTCTCGGAATTGGGCATCAAGACCTGCTGTGTAAATGTGAACTTAGTCACTTTATATTTTGACCGAAACACAATTACATGCATGACGACAAAAGCTTAACGTTTAATTTCTTTCTTTTTATAGAACTTTTATCTGATTGACTACCACCTGGCTATTTTTATTACCGTGATGCTGGCCAGGAGACTGGTGTGGACCATCGTCTCAGAGGTACTGCCTTCATTCAATTCAGTTCAGTTCAGTTCAGATTTATTTGTTTGGCGCTTTTTACAATGGTGATTGTCACAAAGCAGCTTTACACAATTGAAGAAATTATGAGACAGAATGAAACAGAAATCAGTTTGTCCCTGATGAGCAAGCCGGGGGCGACGGTGGCAAGAAAAACTCCCTGAGATGAGATAGGAAGAAACCTTGAGAGGAACCAGACTCAACAGAGAACCCATCCTCATTTGGGTGAAAAACAGGTAGCAGGAATTATGTGGTTACATTGTGTGTGTGTGAGCAACTTAAATCATTAGTCCTTAAAGAGCAGCTGGAACGTCTTTAATGCGAAGTGGGACGTCCTTGGTCACCCTGGTGATGGATCACCAGCAGCTCCGTTGTGGCGTATGTAACTCAACAGAGAGAGGGGGAGAGCGAGAGCGCGAGAGAGGGGGAGAGCGAGAGCGAGAGAGAGGGGAGAGAGAGAGAGAGAGAGAGAGAGGAAGGCAAAAAGAAGGAAAACAGTAAAGTGACAATGTAGTCACACAGTTTGGATTGATTAAATGAATAATGTTCGTTGGGGGGTGAATCACATACGGCGCCCCTTTTACAGCTTGAGCTCTTTATACAGCTGTGTTTCTGCCTTTCATGTGGAAATCTGCACTCATTCACACTGAATGTCAGAACATTGCATCAACTGTAAAAATGAACGTTAATTTAACAGTATTCATGTGTTTTCGCTAATTGTTTTTGCATGTCCATGCCAGGCTTCCCAGACGAGCTCTTCCTCATTCGTGCAGTACGTGCTGCTGATCGTGGCCCGACTCAGTCTTCTCACGCTGTGTGGTTGGGTTCTCTGCTGGACCCTCGTCAACCTCTTTAAGACCTACTCGGTGCTTAACATGCTCTTCTTGGGCTACCCGTACGTTTCTTTTTGCTCCACTGTGTTACAAAACTAAGGAGTTATCACCTGAATCATTGTTTAGGCTGTCAGTTAATGGTTTATTTAATCTAAAAACTATGCTAAACCATATTTACACACACTTCCTCTTTTTCCTTAGATTTGGTGTATATGTGCCTCTGTGCTGCTTCCACCAAGAGGGCCGAACTCAACAGGCGCCAACAGACTGCCCGTTTTCAGAGCAGGACGGGACAGACGTCTCGCTGCATCGTCCCAAGGACTTCTTAGCGCTTGTGCGTGAGAATCTACGAGAGCAGTTCTTCAGCCCCGCCCACGTCCCCGCCCACACGTGCCCGCCTTCTCCGGAGCTCATACGCAGTGAGGTGGAGGAGCTCAAGAGTGATTTTAATCGTCGCATCAAAGAGGTGCTCTTCAATTCGCTCTTCAGTGCCTACTACGTAGCCTTCTTACCGCTCTGTTTCGTAGAGGTGAAGTCTGATTCATAAACCCACGATTCCAATAGCGCCGCTTATTGAACTGTGACCGTTTAAAATGCGTCGTGTGCGTTTTGTCCTCATTCACAGAAAACGCAGTACTACGACATGCGCTGGTCATGTGAGCACCTGATCATGGTGTGGATCAATGCGTTCGTAATGCTGATGAGTCAGCTTCTTCCTCCCAGCTACTGCGACCTGCTGCACCGCTCGGCCGCGCATCTGGGGCGCTGGCAGCGACTCGAGCACGGCTCCTACAGCAACGCGCCACAACACACGTGAGTGATACTGTTAGAACTGTTCTGGAGTCGTTTTTAAGGCTGGTTAGTAATCACTTTGGCACATCCAGTAAGAATTATGTAACATTAGTTTGTATTAATAACAGTACACAGGAATCATTATTATAACCATAACTATACAGTTTACAACCATATTACAAGTTATAAGGACACTGAAATAATTCTAGGGTTCATTATAATTACTATAATTAACATTATCAAGCTTTTCCCCGAGCGGGATTCCAACCCACTGCACGTGTGCAAGCCATCATATTATTATCAAGAGTTTTTTTTTTTTTTTGCACCCTGAAAAATATGGGAGAGTCATAGAATTTTAATACAGCAATGAAAACATTTTGGAAAAATAAAAAAAATCCACAAAGATTTAAAAAAATATATATATTTTAATTGATAATACAGGTAAAATTTTTATGGGTAACATCTGCGCAGACCAGGATTGCAAAACTGGTACATTTTTCAGGAACTTTTCATGAGGAATTCATCCTGGGAATTTTTGATTATTATTATTATTATTTAAGTTGAAAATGTAACTGGTATTTATGGAAACATGCAAGAATTTATTCGCCTTATTTAGAACTTTATATAACATGTATATACAAACAAATATCAACATATAGTTTGGTCATAAACTGAAATATAAGCAAATTTGTACAACGTTTTTAAAATGTGTGTGTGTTATGGAGGATTGTGCAGTGCAGTGGGGCGGTGGTGTGTGGGTGTCGTGGGGCGGTGGTGTGGCGGTTGGGCGGTGGGTGCGTGGGCGGTGTGTCGTGGGGCGGTGGTGGGTGGGTGCGTGGGGCGTGGGGCGTGGTGTCGTGGGGCGGGGGCGTGGGGCGGGGTGGTGCTCAAATGGTTAAGATGCTGAGTTGCTGATCTAAAAACCAGGAAGATCTGCATTTAAGCTCCACCATCGACAAGCCAACCACTGTTGTGTCCTTGAGCAAGACCCTTAACCCTCCCTGCTCCAGGGGGCGCTGTATCATAGCTGACCCCGTGCTCTGACCCCCAACTTACTAAAATGGGATATGTGAAAAAAGGAATTTCACTGTGCTGTTAAATATATATATATATATGTGTGACAAAATACAGTCATTTACATTTTAATTCCCAGTTATATGATAACCTGTAATCTTGCAAATTCCCAGTTTATTTCTATTAATTCCTGTTAATCCCCATGGGAAGTTCCTGGAATTTGTAGAACATCAGCCTTCATTCTTTTTATCCAAAGGAAATTTTTTTAGTGTGTAATTTTTTTTTTTTTTTCCCCACAGACCCACATTTTGTTGTAAGATTTATAAATATTGTTTTTTGTTTTGTTTTTTTTAATCAGGTGGTCAGAGAACACAATCTGGCCTCAGGGTGTGCTGGTGCGGCACAGTCGCTGTCTGTACAAGGCTGTGGGGTCGTACAACGTGGCCTTGCCATCTGACGTCTCTCACGCCAGATTTTATGTAAGTAGTCTTTCCATTCACATTTCCGGCATTTGGTAGACACTCTTTTATTTTATTACAGTTGAACAGTTAAGGGCTCACTGAGCTACCACCAGTTTGATAACTAAATAAATAGAACCTGTCAAAACTATGGAATTGGACCATATATATTTCTATACATGTTATTTAGTCTTCTTTCACTATTACAAATCATGGATTTCATATATAATGCAAATGATTAATATTTTCACGTTAGAGGTTCTATTCGTTTATACACGGAATTTAAATTCTTTTTCCTTTGATATAAATGTCATTTTAATAAACTGTCCATGGAGGGTGGCGGGGCTGGTGGTCACTCATGCATAAAAAGCGTAAGTGTATATGAGAAGTACCAACTAATTAATGTTCATAAGATAAAATATTATCACACGTTTTTATTTTTTTTAAGGCTACGATACAAAGCCAAGTAGAGAAGTGGTGGCTCATGGTTAAAGTGTTGGACTGGGTTTGATTCCCAGCGCCACCAAGCCACGACCGTTGGGCCCCTTAACTCCCATTTGCTCAGTTGTTTAAATGAGATAAAATGTCGATCTGGATAAGGGCGTCTACCGAATGCTGTAAATGAAAAAGAGATACAAGTTTGACCAAAAAAAGGACAGTGGTAGTTCAGTGGTTTAAGGTTTTGGCCTACTGATCAGACCCAAAATCTTTTTATTAGATCTAAAGTTTATTATTTAATTAGTATTTCTTGCAGTTGGCAGACGCTCCTATCCAGTAATTTACATTCAGCTCATATATCCACCTGAGCAGTTGAGGGTTAAGGGCCTTACTCAGGGGCCCAGCAGTAGCAGCCTGGTGGGGTTGGGAAATTAAACCCATGATCCAAACCCACAGTTACTGTTCACCTCATTATTCACCCATTATTAAAGTTATTATTTTGTGCATATAGTGATTTTAGCTCTGTTTACTTTTAATTAATTTACTGTTTATTTCATAATGAGGGGTGGACAGTTAAAGATAATGTGTTTTCTGAGATGCTTTTCTGTTCACCACATCTGCAAACATTGTAGTTTTTAATATTTTATTGTTGTTAATGATATTAAACTCCGCTAGAAACCCTAACCATAATAACAGTTACAGCGTTTGGCAGACGTCCTTATTCAGAGCCACTTGCATTAATCTCTTTTATACAACTGAGAAATTGGGGGTTAAGGGCCTTGCTCAGGGGCCCAACAGTAGTAGTTTGGTAGTGCTGGAAATTAAACCCCAGTATCCACTGTGCTATAATTTCACACTGCGATAACACTTCAGTCGGTGTGCCACTGTCGCTCACTGGAGATCCAGAGTGGCTGAGATTCAATAAATATCTCATGTGATAAATTAAATTTGACTCCTTCTGCTGATCGGTCATGTGACGTGACTGTCGTCCGGCGCTGTGTTCAGTTTTCAAATGTAGTTTCTGTTCTCTTCGGAACCAAATTATTCTTTTACCTACTTGAAATAAATATTTAATTAAAAAAATAAAACTTTTAAAAACTCCAAAAAAGCTGTTGGGGGGGGGGCAGTGCCGCGGTTGGCAAGTGACATAACCAGTGTTGCAGCTAAACACTGAACGCTAATACCAGCAACACAGACTAAAACAGGGCAGCAGGCCTAAAACAGAACATAAAAGCTTGAATAATATTTTTCTGTTCCTCCTCAGTTCCTGTTCCATAAGCCATTGCGGATCTTGAACCTTCTGATCGGGATCGAATCGAGCGTGGTGCTTTATCAGCTGTACTCGCTGCTGCGCTCAGAGCGCTGGAATCACACGCTCTCGCTGGGCCTCATCCTCTTCTGCAACTACTATGTGCTGTTCAAGCTGCTGCGGGACCGCATCGTGCTGGGCAAAGCCTACTCGTACCCCATAAGCAGCAACAGCCTGGGCCTCAAATCCCAGTGAGGTGTGCCAGAGGTGTTTTATCCTAAGACTGTGAACTCCAGCTGGTATTTCTTTTGATACGGTTCTATTTTCCTGCAACATTTCTATCTATTTAAGAAAAAATATTTTATTTTGTATACTGTTACATGAACGAACGCAGGGCATTGCGTTTGCATGACGTGGTGTCATTTCTTCCCCATGTAGACGTTAAAAATACAAAACAAAAACAAACATGGCAGACGGAGAGAGGCTTTTTTTAAAAAACAAAACAAAAAAAAAACATGTACCATGTGATGTCCAGATTTTGCCAAAGATGCTCTTATCAAACCCACAGGCTGTTAGACAAGAGAGGAGCTCAGCTCTAGATGATCTAAATCTAAGATGAAATTCAATGTAATCTAGTGAATGCTGTTATTTCTCCTCACTGCTCACTTATTGTATTTTATGATTACCTGTTAATAGTGAGATTATTATTATTCTTTTTTCTTTTTTTTTTTTTTTCAGTTGCCTTTTTTTTTTTTTTTTTTCTTTTCAGATGCCTTTTTTTTTTTCTGTCGCCACAGCATTGTCAGGCTTGATAGACGCCACCTTGTTTCCTGTATATTTATGTTTTATTTCCGTGCCAAATCCCAGGTTGCTATGGCAGCCCACGTTTGCCATTATTTTCTAAGGTTAACGGCTGTGGCTGCATAGACGCTGGGTTGCGGCCACGAGTCTGTCAGACGTGCAGTATTTGACACAATGCAGCATTATTTCAGAGTGCCATGGCATCCCGAATAAAACAAGAAAACTTCTCCTCATTGTCTCACTGCGTGTTTGGGTGTTTTTGTTTGGAAGAAAGATTTCTGTCTAAATGCACTAATAAGCCACAAAATAATAAAGGCGTTTACCAGTTATTGCATCATTAGCACCAGATTATTTGTTTAAGCAGACAGGATATACAGACTTTAGCTTCTGTAAAAGATATTCTTTTCATTGCTTGTGTGTCTGTCTATCCATCTGTCTGTCTGTCTAGCTATATATCTGTCTCTGTGTCCGTCTAGCTTTATATATCTGTCTCTGTGTTTGCTAGCTTTTATATATATCGTGTCTCTGGTGTCTGTCTAGCTATATATCTGTCTCTGTGTCCGTCTAGCTTTATATATCTGTCTCTGTGTCCGTCTAGCTACATATCTCTCTGTGTCCGTCTATCTGTCGACCTACCCATCTGACTGTCTGTTTCTATATTTATTTCTGTCTGCATGTCTGTCTGTCTGCATGTCTGTCTGTCTGCATGGCAGTCCGTCTGATTATTTATGTCTCTGCTTGTTTGTCTGTCTATTTGTTTCTCTGTCTGCATTTCGGTTTGTCTAACTGTCTATTTCTGCCTGCCTTTTTATGTCTGTCTGTCTAGCTTTGTCTGCCTGTCTGTCTGTTTTGTTATCTGCGTGTTTGTCTCTCTATGTGCCTGTCTCTATCTATCTATCATGTTTGCGTCCTTAGTTGTGTGTTGTCGCCACATTATTTTTCAAATATTTTATTAAACATTTGTATAGTACAGCAAATTATGATCATTTAAAGCTGTTTATTACTAAAGAAACCATTTATTAAAACGTTTTAAGTGCTTAAGGTGCTGACATTAGTGTATAACATTTAGGGTGAAACATAATTCTTAGGATGGCCATGTAATATAATGTCTTTGACCACCAGGGGTCGCTAACAGAACAGCAACCACATGTCCTTTAGTGGTAGTCAAAGACTAATGTATGTTTGACTTGGATATCTGATTATAAAGGGCACCTTTGGTTAGACCGGGGTACATTCTTCACCAACAATTCAAATGTTCACAAAGGCTCAAAGCCTCCAGTGCTTTATACACAAGCAAAGAGTTTGAGGACATTAGTGATGTCCTGTCCAGTCTTGTTCTATCCGTCTTCACAATTGTTGGTTAACTATAGTTCTTTTAAGATGAATACTGAATTTCTGCTTCACTGCTTTACAGTACAAGGACACCTGTTTGATAACTGTTAAGCACATCCGAGGGACGGCTCATATTGGACGTTTTCGGGACAGTGTCCGAGATTACAGATTGAGATGTTTGGGACATTTGCAGGGAAGGGAGAATGAAAATATCGGTAAAGGGATGTCGGAAATGGAGATGCGAAGAGGAATATTGATGTGATAAATGAGGACATGAAGTTAGCTGGTGTGAGAGAAGAGGGCACAGTGGACGCGGCTTGGCGGAGGCACATGATTCGCTGTTGGGACAGCTGAAAGAAAGGAAAGAAACCCCCCCCCCTGTAATTTGTTGTGTTAATGGGATAGTAGGTGTGTTAAGCGCGTTCAGTGTTTGCATGCCAGTGTTTTATGTATTTCGGAGAGTTTTGAACCAGAGGACAGGGAAAAAACTAAAGCTTTGTCTCAGCCTTCTCTGCAGTCCATGTAATTCCCTTTAATCCAGTAGCAGATCTGAGCGTATTTAAGCGGCGTGATGCGCACTGCTACGTTGAACTCCTGGGGGGCGTCGTTGAGGTCCACCCACTGGTGTCCCGAGAAGATGCCGATCACTTTTCGCTCCCAGCGGCGGCGCCTACGATTCCACATCCGGGTATAAACACCAGAGCCGCTAGCGCCAGGCTGTGCGTCGCAGTGTTGATACAGAAGATCATAGGTTTCGTCCCCAACTTTGCAGAAGCGGTAGACCAGCTGGCCAGATCGGTCGTTGTCAAAGCCGGAGAACTGCACACGCTTACCAGGTAGTTGTTGGGCAGAAGGACTCACTCCCAGATTCATGTGCTGGCGCTTGTGAGTCTTTTTAAGCTCCAAGAGAGCATAATCATAGTCCATGCCAATGTCGTTAGCATTGCTCTGGATCCACCCCTTGGGGACATGAGTGCGCTTGACTCTGATCCACTGGAACTTCATCTTCTTTTCAGTGCTGTTAGATGGTGTGTCCTTCTGTCTCGGCTTCAAAAAGCCAACGCGCAACCGCCGTGCACCTTTAACGTAGTTCTTTCCATCATGGATGCAGTGGGCTGCAGTGAGAACATGCTGGTTACCCACTAGCGTTCCTGAGCACCCGGTGGACAGCTTCACAGCAGTTGAGAAGGGGTAGTTTAACAGAAAGTCTTGACCCACAATGCTGAAGCGGTCATCATAACCAAAGATCTGGCGCTTGGCTCTGGACCGTCCCTGCTCAGCAGCTGGACTCTGCAGCATGTTTGGGTTGAAACCATAGATTCCCACAACCGTCTCAGTCAGCTGGCCATTTGAGTGGAGAGTCTCATAGGACAGGAACTGTTGCATGTCCCAGTAGCTGGGTGTTGGGGACTTCTTGTGACACTCAGGACCGCAGGAAGAGGTCACTTCCAAATGAGCTGGTCCGATAAAATCAGGGGCCGGTCTTTCCTGAATCTGCTGAGGAACGACTACAGGCACACGCTGAAAAGGCCACAGGGGTTTCTGATGGGAGCTCGACTGACCAAAGAGTAATGGAAGTAGAAGCAACAGGTTGGGATGGAGCACGAATGCCATAGTTGTTGAACTGAAATGAGAAAATGGGAATGTGGAAATAAACTTTTGTAAAAAAAAACAAAAACCCAAAAATACTAATTTTCCTGTTGATTTTATTGTTTCTTAATAAGCAAATACTAAAGTATAAAATATTCTTTATTCAGGGAAATAGATGGATAGATGGATGGATGGATAGATGGATAGATGGATAGATAGATGGATGGATGGATAGATGGATGGATGGATGGATGGATAGATGGATGGATAGATGGATGGATATAAATAGATAGATAGCTAGATGGAAAGAAATAGATAGATGGAAAGAGATAGATGGAAAGAGAAATGGATAGAAAGATGGAATTAGATAGATAGATAGATAGATAGATAGATAGATAGATAGATAGAAATAGATGGAAAGAGAGATAAATAGATGGAAAAGAGGAGATGGATAGAGAGATAGATGGAAAGATGGAAAGAAAGATGGAAAGATGGAATAAAATAGATAGATAGATAGAAATAGATGGAAAGAGATAGATGGAAAGAGAGATAGATGGGATAGAGAGATAGATGGAAAGATGGAATAAAATAAAATAGATAGATAGATAGATAGAAATAGATGGAAAGAGATAGATGGATAGAGAGAAAGATGGAAAGAAAGATGGAAAGATGGAATAAAATATAGATAGATAGATAGATAGAAATAGATGGAAAGAGATAGATGGATAGAGAGAAAGATGGAAAGAAAGATGGAAAGATGGAATAAAATATAGATAGATAGATAGATAGAATAGATGGAAAGAAATAGATAGATGGATAGAATAGAGATAGATAGATGAAAGAGATCGATAGATGGAGATAGATAGATGAAAGATGGAAAGAAATAGATGGATAGATAGATAAATTTATTGCAGCTTTATTACGAAAAATACTCATGTACACCCCCCCCCACACACACCCTGTTATTCTAAAGTCACATGTTAATTAAAAAGCTCCTCATGGCATTAATAGAAATCTGTTAAAAACACATGCGCATGCGCACTTTAGCCCACAGTTTTTGTTCATTTCATCCCGTTATATTATAAATATGCATTAAACGCTATAGAGAAAATTTCTATTCATTCTAGTAACAAGACACAAATTCGACTTTCAGCACGTGAAACTTAAATTATACTCAGTTAGGACCCCCCCACACACACACAATTACCCCAACCCGCCCCCTCAAATAGTGCCGATTTACCTTTCTTTTTAATTTTTTATTTATTTATTTATTTATTTTTTAACAAAGCCGGATAAAAAATTTTTTTGGCTGCATTACAACAACAACAACAACAAATGACATCATCCAAAGTTGTGTAATATATAAAATATTTTTAATGACATAAAAGTTCAATTTAATTTGAGTTTATTTTTCACCTGTAGCTGAAGTTCAGATGAGATCTGGAGATCAGAGATTATTAATAAAATCCACTGAATGTCCTCTTAAGAATGTAAGGAACGATCATGGAGAGAAGAAGAGGCGCGTGACTCGTTCCCGTCCGCTCGACTTTCATCTCGTCAAAAGTCTCCATGAAGGTTTTCCTGCAGGAAGCGCGAGCGCTGTGAGCGGAGCCGCGTGCGTGCAATTGAAGCGGGGTGGAGGAAAGCGCGAGACACGGCCAGGCTACAGACAAGCACCACGTGACCGCCGCCTCAAGCGCGCGCGCTCAAATCCCCAGCCAGGAGGGGGGCCAAAGTCCTAAAATTAATTAACCTCCTTAAAAATTTTGAAATAAAAGACGAAAAAAAAAAATTACTAAAGGAATCTTAGACACTGCAGTGACGGGCTGTGGCGTCTGGAGCTAAAAATAATTCCAAATGATGCAAAAAAAACCCATATAAATAGTTGATGGTTGATAAATTATTACTGCTAGCTAAAATATTAATGCTAAAGTCAAAGAATGCAATAAATGTAGCCTGGGGTATTTACTGGGGTATTGTGGTAATTTATTCCCAACAGTGTATTCTCTTCATTTCATTGCCTTTCTTTCACTGCACTGCTTCCAGTACGTGTATGTGGATGTTAGATTTTTTTTATCCAATCAGATTTCAGTTTCTGCTGCCCTGTTAATCTAATCCGCTCAGGGTCTTCAGAATCAGTAGTGCTGCCCATGGAACTTAAACTATATCAGCAGTGGCAGATTGCTAATTGGTTAAGGGGCAGTGGTGGCTCAAATGGTTAAGGTGCTGAGTTGCTGATCTGAAGACCAGAAACACCTGGGTTCAAGCCCCACCACTGTTGGGTCCTTGAGCAAGATCCTTAACCCCTCCTGCTCCAGGGGGCACCGTATCATAGCTGACCCTGTGTTCTGACCCCAACCTACTAAGATGGGATATGTGAAAAATGCATTTCATTGGCTCTGTACTCGTACCTTGCACAATGAAGTTGAATGTATATATGATAGATCTATCTATTTTTTAATATTAATAATTTTCTTTAACCAATCAGATTTTTAAACCCGCCTCCCGAGGCCTGCTAGCTGGCGCACGATGACATCAGCAACACTGTTCCAGCATGACAATACCCCTGTGCACAAAGCCCCTGAGGGCCACAAAGACATGGTGTGTGGCAGTATCCTGCACTGAGCCCTGCTATCAACCCCACTGAACATCTTTGGGATGAACTGGGACACCAACTGCACCCAACAAGCAGTCCAACACTTGAAGCCACCACTTTCTCAATAATCCTTGAAAATTCTTTATTTATAAACTCCTGACTGAACTGACCAAAGCAGAGAGGGTTTGGAGTAAAATGCAAGCTCATAAAAACCAAACCAGAAGTTTAGTTAAAAGATTGACTTTAGTTTTACAGCAGCAGCAGTCAGAAATATCGCTTTTCCCACGGCTACAATTCACCATATTTAGGTCTCCTGGTATTCCAGGGTCAGTGACATGCAATAGCTCCTTTGAGACTTTGCTTTGGGTGTTATGGGAATTGTAACTTCGTGCCCAAATCTGTACTGATTTTCGACATACAGTAAATAAGGGTATATGTAACAACCTGAAAATTCGAGAGAAGACAGTTCACCATGTCTTTTGCTTCCGAAAATACTCACCTCCGTCCGTCTAGTAAGAAAACGGATATTTACGAAACTGAAAATGTCTTTGTATAAGTTAAGGAGGGTGTTACACAGGAAAGAGATAGAAAACAAGGAAGAGGATGAAGAGAATGGGAGAGATTTCTGACCCCTGATGCTGACCTTAAGCCCAGCACAGTGGTGGGCGAAACTGTGATCCTATGAAAGCTTGGTCTGTTTGCAGCTACTGATTTAGTCACCATGGCAGCACTAATGCAATGTCGCCCTCCTACTCCAGCCAACCTCGGCATCTTGGCATGTTCTTCTGCCCTGAATGTTCTAATGCCTCGTCTCACTAACCCTAAATCCATATATCCATTTATATATATATATAATTATTTGGTTATTTGAATTATTATTAAACATAATATAACATAATAGATATATATCAATTATTTGATTATTTGAATTATTATTAAACTATAATAAAATGATAATATAATATAAATTAGTACAGACTGCTGCGGTATATGTTTCTTATATTTTCTGCTTTTATTGATACCGTTGTTTATCTATTATTGTTTTAAAGCTATTTGTCATGTATGAATAACACAATTATCATCATTTTTTATGAAAAATAGTGGGGGTTGTTTTTACTGTTGTTGTGAATTGTGCTCTATTTAACAGGGTCTGTGCGTTACTAGTGCATTCGCATGTCATTATGAGAGAAATACATAATAAATAAGTTGAAGAGGTGTCTGAGGGGCCCTTTATGGAGTCGATCGTCTGTAATGCCTGTTAAAAGGTGTGGCACTGCTTGCAATGCACTGGTTGTTTGTATGCCTTGTTTTTGCAAGTTATTATTGCTGATTGTTTGCCCCCTCGTTGGAGGGCGCTTGCCCCCCTGTTTGTACTAGATGGTATTAATACTAATAAAGCGGAATTCTAAGGAATTCTATCAAAAAATTGATCCAGGCTGAATCGGACCTCTAGGCTATAGTTTAATTGTCCTGACTTAAATAAAAATCAGATCCTAGATTTATTTAAAGGAGCATGTCCTCATAGTCCTAGAAAATATGACCAAAGACAATTAGACAGAAGACAAAAATTTGTTTCTATGGTTTTCCCCCCTTATGTTACTGTACAGTGGGACCTTAAATTAAATCCCAACTAACGAGTTTTTCAAGATACAAGCCAGTGGTGTAGCTAACGCCGTAGCATCGCCCAGCATCCCGTGTCTCACTATGGTATACATAAAAGCAGAAGATATTAGAAACATACACAGCAGCAGTTTGTACTCATTTATATTATACTTTTATCATATTATATTATGTTTAATGATAATGACAAAGTTTTTTAAGGGCCACAGGCATTGGAATTACAGTGGTATCGTGATTTATGAGTGTCCTAACTAACGAGTTTTTCGAGATACAATATTCGTTATTTATACGTTTATTTTTCTTATATTTTTCTTAACATGTTACAAAATTGCTTTTTTTTTGGAGACCTGGAACGGATTATTGGCATTTCACTTTATTTTAATAGGGAAAACTGATTTGACATACGAGTAATTTGAGTTACGAGCTCCGTCACGGAACAAATTAAACCCGTAAGTCAAGGCACTATGCCAAGTTTTAGACTGTTCCATTGCTGGTTCAGTGCACAGAATCTCAGGTAATGATTTTTTTTTTTTTTTTAAACATTTTTAAATAAAACAGAAGACAATAATTTCTCAAAATATTCACAACAAAAAGATAATAAAGCATAAAACTTTAGGTGCATTTTTAAATTATACTAGAACACATTTACATGTGGTGACGGGAAGTAATTCATTACTAATACAAATTCCTTACAGTACATGAGTAGATTTTTCTATTTTTCTGCTTATTTAATAACTTGTATATAATTAAATTGTGGTGCTTTAACTTTCACTTTAGTTGTTTAAAAATTAATTATTTAACTTAGCTACTTTTTTTTGTTTGTTTTACAAAAGGCACAAAATACAAAAAAAAATCCTGTAAATTCATTTGTAAGATTTATTAGCCAATCAAGAAAGCGAGCTAATGATAAGATATAACTTAGCTAATAACAATTTTTAAAAAAATGATGTCACCACTTTGCGATTGTTTACATGTACTGCATTTGGCAGACGCCCTTATTTAGAGCGACTTACATTTTTTTTTTAACACATATGAGCAATTGGGGGGTTAAGGGCCTTGCTCAGGGGCCCACGGTGGTGGCTTGGTGGTGCTGGGAATCAAACCCTGGTCTTTTTGATATCAGTCCAACACCTTAACCACTAAGCTATCACTTTCTCTGTTGATTATCCATCGTCAGAGTATCCATCCAATGAAATGGAGATGTCTGCAGACGATACCAACAGATCATCCCTGACCTCATCTTTCTCCACTATTCAGTCTCAAATGCAGTAAAAACAATCTTTTCCTTTTATTTAGGTTTTAATTTTTTATAAAAATTGTAAATAGATTTTGAATACAGCTTTTAATGTGGAAAAAATATGTAATGTAGAATCATCGGCCAATCGAAGTTTGATGGTAAGTGACAGCTCACCCTCTGGTTCTAGTGAGATGCCACACTGCCACACCCAGCGTTAGTTTCCAGGGTATAAAATAAAACTCAATAAAAAGTTTAATGAGGGAGTCAGTTTTGGCACTGTTACATTACATCTTGTTGATGATCTACTAAAAAAAAGTCCTTTTCGTGGCACGGTTTTGTAGACCAAGAGAAATAATTAGGAGAAGAAAAGTTCAAGCAAGTACAGTTGAGCTTCTGTTTATGTTTTGCTGATCAAAGTTAATGTGTAGAACTTCCTTATTTAAATCTGTTCATCATGCAAGTTGAGTCTGTAAGACTGGAAATGTATTTTCTTGAATTGTAAATATATTTTGGGCAGCATGGTGGCTTAGTGGTTCGCACTGTTGCCTCACAGAAAGAAGGTCCCAGGTTCGATTCCCAAGCAGGAGTCTTTCTGCGTGGAGTTTTTATGTTCTCCCCCTGCTTGTGTGGGTTTATTCCGGGTTTTCCGCTTTTCTCCAGCAGATCCCAGTGACCCCGAATTAGGAAATAAGAGGGTATAGAAGATGAATGAATAAATGGAATACATTTTCAAATATTTTATTGAGCATCACAAATACAACAAATATTTAAAATATATATTTTGGTCAGAATATTTACTATATCGGGATGTAAATTTTGAGCATATTGCCCACTTTTAAAACTAAGACTTTTCTGACACTGAGAGGTAAAAAAACCCATCAGATTCTTTAATTTGCACATACTTTCACCAAGTTACCAAAACTAGTGTATGTTGTACAAATAATATACTTTTTCTGTTTCTAGTCTTACTTTCAGAGAGAAATCATTTTGTCTAATTTCATGGCAACTCATATGTCTACTCTGTTGACAAGAGGAAACATTTTGAATGTTGGTAGGAAAAATAAAAGAGTGTTGACCTTGCATTGAAAAACACAATTAGAGGATAGCCAGTTCGGTAAAAATGTCCCAGGTTGCCAAAAAAAGACTTTTATGCATACGGAAAAGTATTCATCATATCAAAACTCGTAAAAGTGCACTCCTAAATCTGTTCATTCTTCCAAGGGGACTTTTTTTTGAAGAGGACCCAAAAGAAATTTCATCCTTTTCCTTCTTTAAAGTCCCGTAACCCTGTATAACCTCTGGCTTAAACATGAAAGGAAGTGCTTTGTCCATATGGACAGTGTCACTTCTGTATTTCCAGATGTTTCTGCTTGTTTGTTATGCTAGATGAAGGTGTGTATGGGTTGTGGGTTACAACTCTCAAAAACTCATCAAGGTACTAAAAAAATTTCCCCACACTTTTCCGCATGACTCATGTATGAGTCAGGGCCACCAGAGACAATGAGAAAACTTCTTAACAAGACAGCTTCACAAGTGACTTTGCAGTGTAAGTCCATGGGAAGGACTAGAGGGAGGTGGCTGAAGGGGTTATGGCATGATTGCGTGCAACGAGGCAAGTGGTTTGGGTTTATGAGTTTGGTCCAAGACAGTGTCCATTTTCTTAAAAAGCACATGGGTGTTGCTTTCTCAGGGGTGTTTCAGACAGAAAAATGCCACCAATCAATTCCGCTAACAAATGCCAGTAGTGTTCTGCGCATCAAAGTTTGTAGGGACATACTAGACTTGATTTACTGATGGACATTATTAATTAGAGAAATATAAGATTCGCATTTAAACTGCACCTATCATGTGACCCAATTCCGTTTTTCCCCCAATGTGACACAGATCGGATATGACTTATGACAGTGTAAGAAAGAAAAAAGCTTGTGGATCTCGTTATTTTTAGATCGGATTCAGTCCTTACACGTATGTGAAAATAAATCGAACACGTGCATTAGCGTTTGCTGTGTAAGCAGACAGATCAGATTTTCACCTATTAATGCAAGTCAAACTTCACTGAATAAGCAACAATGGCGCATGACTTCAGTTCAGGTGGACACTAACAACGATTTATATAAAACTCAGCACAACTGTGTATTCTGTAATTCTGTTTACTGTAACAAATGTTCTAGACAGTTTTAACAATCTAAGTTTTTTTTCTGTACCGCGTGCTGCGGCAGACCGTTAACACACACACACTCTAGGCTCTGTTTTCCTCCCAGCGGTTCTCCGCCTAAAGATATTATTAAATATGAAGAAAAATCAAAATATTAAATCACCATTTAATTTTTGTCCGTTATGTTCATTGAATATTGCACCGTTTTTTACTTCCTCTTCTGGTCGGTATGTCTACATTGGGTTGTTTTGCTGCGTATAGTGCAAATGCAGATATCGGATACGAGTCAGTTTTAAAAGATGATGTAAACCGATCATTTAAAAAAATCTGATATAGTCACAAAATCAGAATTAGGCCTTAAGACCTGCAGTGTTAATGCAGCCTTTAGGATATCTTAAGATCTATTCAGACCGGATTCATTTTACAAGAGAACATTAGGGAAATTTTTTTAATCCTGTCAGCCATGATATTTTTATCTTACACAACCTCTGTAAAAATTCCAGAGCAAATTACTTTGTTATTCGACAACCTTGGTGAAAATGTTTTTTCCAAAATGCTTTTTTTTTTTCAATGTGAACTACTTTTGCTACCGCAACGGTATTTAAGGTTGTGTTTTCTGTGCACCATTAATAGTTGTAGATGTGTTTGGAACCTTGTAAAGAAATAAAAAAATGAATGAAATGTGAGCTGTTATGACTGGCTACGTCCTTATCCAGAGCGACTTACGTTTATCTCTTTTATAGAAGCAGAGAAATTGGGGGTTAAGGGGCCTTGCTCAGGACCCCACAGTGCTGGCTTGGTGGTGCTGGGAATCGAACCCCAGATCTTTCTGGTCTTAGTCCAACACCTTAACCACTAATCCACCACTTTCCTCACAGTAATATCAGTGTCAGGCAAGATTACTTTTATTTCTGTACTCAATTACATACGTGTTTTCAAACGTTTTTTATTTCAGTGAGTTTATTATAAAAACAATAACAATTACGTGTAAATTATATCAACGTTTTTTATTCCAGTGAGTTTATCATATATATCATATATCAGCTCTGGATTAAACCTAGATGCCCATTATTTCAAATAAAACATCTACTGGACTATGCCACTATGCCCATGATCACAACTTAAAAATGTCTTGAATAGCCCTTAAGCAGACACTAATTGTAATGGACTCCACTTAGGCGAGGTGCAGTTTTATTTACAGTGAACTATATACAGAACCCTAAACAAATAACAGACATGAACTAAACGTAAGTAAGTAAGTGGACTTAGTAAAACAACAACACTAGTAAACTTGACTTGACTTGACTTGACTTGACTTGACTTGACTTTGACTTGACTTGACTTGACTTGACTTGACTTGACTTGACTTGACTTGACTTGACTTGACTTGACTTGACTTGACTTGACTTGACTTGACTTGACTTGACTTGACTTGACTTGACTTGACTTGACTTGACTTCTAGCATAAACAAGCACTCAACACAGTGGTACAAGGAACAACAACCCACGAAGACACGAGGATACAAGGGGATATATAAGAACAAGACTAAACAAGCAACACCTGTGAACAATACAGACCAAACTAACCAATGACACAAGGACAAGGGGAAACACATGACAGGAAAACATGAGGAACAAGGAAGTAAACAAAACACTGCCTAGGCTAGCTTAGCTAGCTACCATAGCATAGCATAGAACAAGAACAACAACAGACAAGAACAGTAAAACCTTACAGTGATTGAGTGATGATATTTACTTCCTCAGCCAATGTTAGTTAACTATAAAGCGGTGTGTGTGTGTGTGGGATGATCAAGATATTGTGGAAAAAAGACAGTTGACATGAATTAATGCCACACTACAGATGCACTTTGTGTCAGATTTGTTATGAAAGAAGCCATCTGTTTGGGAGGAATAACGGTTGCCAGGAAACGAGACATTTCCCAGAGCGTTGCCTGACAATATTTTACATGCATTCTTCTTCCTCAGAGTTTTACATTCCGCATTACATTCCTTCTCTAATCGACTTTAACCGTATCTGTCTTCAGGATCATTCGTCTTGATTTCTTATTCCAGCTGCAGAAATATGAATGTATAGAAATGTAGAAGAAGAATGATAAAGTTTAGAGAAACACAGGCCGAGGATAAAAACTGCGTCTGGGACAAATTTCTGTCCCAATGAAAGCTTTTCCCTAAACCCTACATTCCCTCCTATTCCCTAAACCTATTCCCTAAACCCTACATTCCCTCCTATTCCCTAAACCTATTCCCTAAACCCTACATTCCCTCCTATTCCCCAAACCTATTCCCTAAACCCTACAATCCCCTCTATTCCCTAAACCTATTCCCTAAACCCTACATTCCCTCCTATTCCCTAAACCCTACAATCCCCTCTATTCCCTAAACCTATTCCCTAAACCCTACATTCCCTCCTATTCCCTAAACCCTACATTCCCTCCTATTCCCTAAACCTATTCCCTAAACCCTACATTCCCTCCTATTCCCTAAACCTATTCCCTAAACCCTACATTCCCTCCTATTCCCTAAGCCTATTCCCTAAACCCTACATTCCCTCCTATTCCCTAAACCCTACATTCCCTCCTATTCCCTAAACCTATTTCCTAAACCCTACATTCCCTCTTATTCCCTAAATCCTACATTCCCTTCTATTTCCTAAAACTATTCCCTAAACACTACATTGCCTCTTATTCACTAAACCCACTTTTCTTTTAACACTCTATTCCCTCCCAACCCTTTATTACAACAACCCTGTATTACCTTAACCCTACATTCTTCCTCAGAGTTTTACATTCCGCATTACATTCCTTCTCTAATCGACTTTAACCGTATCTGTCTTCAGGATCATTCGTCTTGATTTCTTATTCCAGCTGCAGAAATATGAATGTATAGAAATGTAGAAGAAGAATGATAAAGTTTAGAGAAACACAGGCCGAGGATAAAAACTGCATCTGGGACAAATTTCTGTCCCAATGAAAGCTTTTGTGATGGAATTTAAACCCACTGCATTAAGGTTTCATCCTCCCCATACAGTAATATCTGTGCAAAAGGAATTTACTACAGTCTATGCCAGGGTACACATTCATAGATACACACACTCGTTCTAGAAATGAACAGCCTACTGCGTCGCTCACCCCGATACACGATTGGCATGTAGGCAACAGAAATGGACCATAAATCAAAAGGAGAAAATGGCCTATATCACATTTTTGTCACTTTATCTGGATGTGTGTTGGCGTCACTAACCTGGGGACAGGATAGCATCAGGATGCACTTAACCCTTCATTCCCTAAACCCTACATTCCCTCTTATTCCCTAAACCTTACATTCCCTCTTATTCCCTAAACCTTACATTCCCTCTTATTCCCTAAACCTTACATTCCCTCTTATTCCCTAAACCTTACATTCCCTCTTATTCCCTAAACCCTACATCCCCTCTTATTCCCTAAACCCTACATTCCCTCTTATTCCCTTAACCCTACGTTCCCTCTTATTCCCTAAATCCTACATTCCCTCCTATTCCCTAAACCCTACATTGCCTATTATTTCCTAAACCCTCTATTCTTTTAACACTCTATTCCCTCCCAAGCCTTTATTACAACAACCCTTTATTCCCTAAACCCTTTTAATTCTTTATTCTCTAAACCCTATATTTCTTCTTATTCCCTAAACTCTTTAGTTTTTACCCTCTATTCCCTAAACACTCTATTCTATTAACCCTCTATTCCCCAAACCCTACATTTCATCTTATTCCCTAAACAATTTATTCTTATAACCCTCTATTCCCTAAACCCTACATTCCGTCTTATTCACTAAACACTTTATTCTTTTAACCCTCTATTCCCTTAAGCCTACATTACTTCTTATTCCCTTAACCCTTTATCCTTTTAACCTTCTATTCCCTAAACCCTACATTTTATCTTATTCCCTAAACCCTTTTTTCTCTTAACCCTCTATTCCCTAAACTCTACATTCCATCTTATTCCCTAAACCCTACATTCCTTCTTATTCCCTTAACCCTTTATTCTTTTAATCCTTTATTCCCTAAACCCTACATTGCTCTTTATTCCCTAGACCCTTTATTCTTTTAACCCTCTATTCGCCCAAGCTTTTATTACCACAACCCTTTATTTCCTTAAACTCCTTCCCTTTTACATAAACCCTTTATTCTCTCTATTCCCTAAACCCTAGATTCCTTTTTATTCCTCTAATAGAAGGGAAAAAGAAAAGAAAAACAGAAAATAGGTAATTTAATGAACAGTATATGTAACTATATAGTAGTTTGTGTACAGCGATGTTAACTATACCCTGATGTATTGTTTACACAAACTGTACTCCACTCGGGATAACAATGTATAAAAATATCATTTTCTAACATAATAAATATAAATTATCATATATTTAAACACATCTTGTCATATTTTAACCCATTTTTATGTTTTTACATGCTGTTTTTGTGCTGTTAGGAGTTTTTATGGTATTTTAAAATTAGCATACACTTACCAACTTTTGTGGTTTCTGTGTGATTGTGGTGGAACTGACTGTGATAGATGGGGCATCAGGTAAAATCTTGCCTAGGGCAACAAATTGGTTGGGGTAAATCTATAGGTAGTGTCCTCTTTCAGCAGAATAATACTTTTACCCATACTGCAAAACCTGAGCTTCAGGTGTTATCATGGCCTCTCTATTTCTCAGATCTTAATCTGATTCAGGTTCTGAAAAATGTGATGGACAAATAAGTGCAATCCATTGAGGCCCCATTTTAGAACTTACAGACTTAAAGGATTCCACAGTACACCTTCAGAGGTCTTGTGGAGTTCATGCCTTCGACGGGTCAGATCTTTAATATTAGGCAGATGGTTTTAATGTAATGAGTAATCGGTGTATATCCAGACATATTATGGTTTTAGTTTCAGCCTAATTATTTCAAGGTATAACCGGTGTAAATGATCTGCACCTGCGCTTTGTACATTTTGGAACTGGAGCCCTGACCAGGCTTGAAATTAAATTGTATGTTATTTGATCCATGTAGAACATTGTTTATGCAAGTCATCCAGATCTGAAAATTAAGGTCACAGAATCCGAGTGCAAGCGCTTTAATGCAGCTGGGAATTTCCAGCAAGGAATTTAAACTATGTTCATTTCAGGGAGGAAAAAAAAAAACCTCCAAACAATTTCCTTCATTTATCTTGATACAAGCACACATACATAAGACGCATAAGAAAAACAGGCTAAAGCAAAGATGCCCAAACAAGAACCTTCTGGCTAAAGTTAGCTTGTGGTAACCTTTGATTTGGTCCTTTATACCATCCGAAAAGAGAGGGAGAAAGGGATGCCTTCGACACACATCGCCATTTAGACTCTTTTATTATTGCGCTACATAAGAATGAACTGAAAGAAAATTTTATATCAATTAAATGTTCTAATTAAACTCACAGTAAAAAGGTCCCAGGTTCGTATTCCCGGGCAGGGGTCTCTCTGTGTGGAGTTGGCATGTTGTCCCCGTGCTTGCGTTGGTTTACTCCGGGTTCTCCGGTTTCCTCCCACAGTCCAAAAATGTCAATATGTTAGGTTGATTAATGATTATAAATTTCCAATAGGAGTGAGTGTGAGTGTGTGTAGTTGTTTGTCTGTATGTTGCCCTGTAATGGACTGCCAACCTGTCCAGGTTGTGTCCCTGCCTTTCACCTAGCGACAGCTGGAACAGCATATCCTTGTGACCCTGATTAGGATTAAGATGGTATAGACAATGAATGGATGAGTGTAATTAAATCTGATTTCTTTTATGTGTACAATTTAAGGTGCATCACTGCACTATTCCACACTTGACATCAAGGTTCAAGGTTCAAGGAGCTTTATTGTCATTTCAACCATATATAGCAGATGCAGTACACAGTGAGATGAAATAATGTTTCTCCAGGGCCCCCTGGTGCTACACAGAACACAGAATTTACAAACTAACAAAGAGCCACTAAACAGGATAGACATAAAGTGCGTGTCAGTGCAGAAACAGACAGTGCAATAAACAATACAAACATAACAAGGACAGTGCAAAAAGACGGTAAAGGACGGGACATAACGGAATAGCGCCAACCATACTGTAGATGAGGTGGAACGAAATGTGCAAATTACAACAGTACTGTGCAAATAGCATTGTAAAGTGAGTAAGGTATTTTAAGTGACTATAGTATTGTAAAGTGACTGTGCTTAACAATAAATGTTCGAGTGTGTGTGCGTATGTGTGGGTTGAGGTAGTTCAGTACAGTGTGTTGAGCAGCCTGATGGCTTGAGGAAAGAAACTTACACATTCGGGTTGTGAGGGTCCGAATGCTGCGGTATCTTTTCCCAGAGGGCAGGAGTGTGAAGAGTGAATTAACACTCATCGAATTAACACATGCAATAATGGAGAAATCAAAGCAGGGGCACACGGACCATAGAAATTTTAAAAACCTTTGGAACTTTTGTATGTCTAGATTGCAAACAGTCATAAAACAAAACTTTCTGCATCTTTTCCCAAAGTACAGCAACAGGGCACTTACTTTTACGGCAGATTCCCCTTATCCAGAGTGACTTACATTTATACAACTGAGCAATTGAGGGCCTTGCTCAGGGGGCCCAGCAGTGGTGGCTTGGTAGAGCTGGGAATCCAACCCACAATCCTCGGGTTGGTAGTCCAACGCCGTAACCATGAGCCACCAGTTCCCACTTACATGTATAATGTATTTACCCCAATCAAGTTAGATTTTTTGGCACTTAATAATAGTAAAAAGCTTTAAAGAAGCTACGCTCACGATTCCTACAGTAAATCATCTCGTCATCATGTTCTTTCTGGTTTGAGAATGAGTAACGAGTGCATTTGCCATTGTGTTCCATTAGATAAAGATGGTACTCAAACATATACATGTTACTTCATATGCACAGCTGTGCTCAGGCTCCGCTCGGGCTTTTGGGATTTAGTCTTATTTGGGTGTGGTGGTGACTCATTCAGGCTCTGTTCCGGAAAGAAAGGAGTGGAAGGATTGTGTGTTTGAAAAAAGTCAGAGCATGCATTGCTATGTAATTGCTGTTTTTGTGGCTTGCTTTTGAAGACATGCTCTAAAGCGAGGCAGGTTAGGATCTGTAATATTTAATTCCAAAAGTTTCCAGATGCCTGAGAGTTTCTTTTTTAAAATTATTGCCAGATTTCGGTCAAAACACTTACCAAATCGATTGTATACTCAAATGCTAAACTATCCAAAGAATTCTTTAGGAACCCATCGTTCTCATCTTTAATCATAATTCTTTTTATATATCCTGAGACATTGACTTGTGTCCTCTGTAGTGGACATTTAAAACTACTCTATCAATTTTTGCTGTACTGTACAGAGGACATCCTGGGCTTTCTAGTGATCTGTCATTTGATTGGCTGGGATGTTAGGAACTAGTTTACAGAGGCAGACACATTTATCGAGAGCGACTTACATTTATACAGCTGGGCATTTAAGGGTTAAGGGGCTTTCCTTAGGGCCCACAGTGGTGGCTTGGTGGTGCTGGGAATCGAACCCCAGTCTTTCTGGTACCAGTCCAACAACTTAACTACTGGCCCACCACTTCCCTTGACTAGTTCGTACAGTGCATCCAAAATGGTCGCCATAGAAACAATCGCATTTTATGAAAAAGACTGTCTTTACAAACTAAAATGGTCATGTGATCAACAAAAGCGTACAAGCTGTTAACATTAAAAATAACATCGTAGAATGTTTATAATGTAAAAAACAGGATGCTTACTAAGATTCATCAGATTTTGTTTAAACATCACAGTTTTCCATCCTTTCTGTGCTTAAAATAAAAGTCTATGTTTACTTTGAGAGATATAAACAGTGGAGCGGTAGGAAATTTATTTAGTCGTCAAACAGGAAATGCGTGCGCTCAAAGGAAAGGTACGCAGAACCAAGTGAAAAAGGTAGCCAAAGATGTCCGCAAAATAAAAAAAAATACAATCAGACTAAAAAAAGTGTATGAAAAATAAAGCTTTTAGGTCATACGCAAAGGTAAAAACGTGACAAAAGTGTAGATTGTCTTAAAAAGAGACCGAGGGGATTTCACCGGGTTCAGCTTGTGCTTTCTTCAGTGCTCATGAAGTAAAAAAAGCAACACCACAAATTGGTAACAGCCGATTTTAATTAATGAGGGATAATTGTAAAAACCATTTCCGGAAAGCTCCCTAAAAGCAAACACAGAGAGACTCAACCAGGATTAAATCTAAAACCGGGACTCTACTGCACTCACACACACACACACACACCAGAACTGTTGCATTTCCCACTATACACTCAAGTGCACTTTAAATTTCACTTTATTCACTTTGGTACACTCCACTTCACTCTGTATTTTTATTTTTATCATTCAATTTTTTTATTTAATTAAATTATAATTTTTTTCTATTATATACTTTTTTTTCAAACTTTCTATATATTTTTTTTATTACTGTTCTACTTTTCTTTTACCCCTTTTACATTTACAGCATTTGCATCCAGAGCAACTTACATTTATCTCTTTATACAACTGAGCAATTGGGGTGGTGCAGTGGTGTCTTGGTGGTACTGGGAATCGAACACCAGTCTTTCTGGTACCAGTCCAACACCTCAACCACTCCACCTTTTCTAGATAGAAGAGCCGTAAAGAACTTTTCACTACACGTTGTACTTTGACAAATAAAAGAAATGAATTTTAATTTCCAAGAGTTTACATTTATTAAAAACATAAAAACGTCCATCTCTTCATTTTAATCCCGTAGGGGTTAATGATCTTAACTCAAAAAGGGGTGTATCACCGAATTACCCCCCTCTCCTGTTCAGCAGAACCATTTTAATGCCCAGGGATTTGAAATAAGATGTTTTGCAGGTTGAAAAAAAACACCCTGCAACACATCAAGGTTAAATAAACAGATTAAATCTGTAACGTGTGAAACGTTTGGCCAGTTACCCCACCCATATTCATGTGATCCAGCAAGATGGAAAAATGGGTGTGAAGTGAGAAAGCACATTCTTCACTTCCTATTAAGCCATTTTTTTTTGTTTGGTGTTTTTTTGGATAATCAAATTCAGATGATTTTTAGCATGTTATAATGTAAAAGAGGACAAAACTCCAGTACATATTTCAGTGAGGGGGTCCCTGGAGTTATAGTGTTTAGACTTTAGTTCTTTGACTCTCTGCCAAAGAACCTCAAATCCATGGTAGCATTAAACCTGGGGGCAGTGATGGGATGTGAAGATCAGGGAGAAAAAGACAATTTTAATATTTAGGTGTATTAATTGTAAAATATTTAACGTACAATACATAAAGAGCGGAAAATTATACAGCGGTGGCTTAATTTACGAGTTTTTTTCCCATTCAATGAATTGAAATGCTATTAATCCGTTCCGATTCCCCCAAAAAAACACCACAATTTGTTTTTACATAAGAAAAATAAACTTATAAATAAGGAATACTGTATAAAAACCAACACAATAGGATGTACTGCAATAAACTTGTTTTATTAAGTATAATGTACAGCGTTTACCTTGGAGATCAGACGACTCCACTTGCTAACGCGCACATCTGACTAGCTATCGAGTGAGACACAGGATGCTGGCTGAATGTTACGGCGTTCACTGTGACGTTCGCTACGCCAACTAGCGGTTGAGTGTCTGAAGCTGGCTTGTAAACTAAATTTAAGCTTGCAAATCAAAGCAAAAATCGGCAGAGAGACGACTCGTATCTCAAAAAACTCGTTAGCTGGGGCACTCGTTAGCTGGGGCACACTCGTTAGCTGGGGCACTAGCTGGGGCACTCGTTAGACCCGATACCACTGTATATTTTTTTTTTTGCAATATATAACATAATATAAAACAATTCATCACCAGATGACTTGAATGAATAGGGCAGTGGTTTCCTACATTTTTTTTCTGCCACCCCTCAACCAGACACACACACACAGATGTAAAGACATAAAGACAGTTTCAGGAAGCTTTATTTAAAACAATATAATTTTATTAATGTTTATTTAATAAACATTAATAATAACAATAATAACAATAATTAATAATAACACAAATTCAGTGTGTGTGACAGTGTGTTGAAAAAAAAACATCTAAGGAACAAGGAAGATTGTGGGTTCAATTCCCAGAACCACCAAGTTTACCACTGCTGGGCTCCTAAAAAAAACCCCAATTGCTCAGTTGTATAAATGAGATAAGGATAAGGGCGTCTGCCAAATGCTGTAAATGTAAATGTACATATAAACCAATCAGAGGACTGAGCATTAGATGTTCAGCCAGTGGTTCATGGACAGGATATCTGAAGCTGAGACTAGAATAATATTAATACTTTAGCTCATAGGGACATCCTGGACAACTGCTCAACCAACAGGAAACAACTTTCGCTAACGTTCCTTAAAAGTTGTTCAAGTGTTAAGGCAAAATGTTCATGGAACGTTGTTGATAGTTAAAGGTACAATAGATGATTATCTTGGGAAACATTTTTTGTTCTGCTGGTTGAAAGTCTCTTCACATCTTGATAGCAATCATTATGTTAATTAGTTTAAATGTATTTATATGGATTTCTATATTCTGTGGAAGGTGTTGGACCAAGAAACGTTATGATAGGCTTTCCTACCTGCCTGTTAACATATGGATATTCATAACGCTGCGCACGCAGACAGGATACGGTATTAGCTTGTACTGCAAAATAAAAGTCTGGATTTAAACAGCAAAAAACCTAAAAAAAAAAATACTAATACGAAAAAAATACTAAATTTAGTATTTTAATACTGTTACTAACTTTCACTGGTTGTCTAGTCTGTGTGCGTTCATACATTCATGATGCGGATTTCACAGAGGGGTTGATGTATACTTTTAGTGCTATTAAGCTACAGCTAAATAGCTAATTCGGGGACACAGGGATCTGCTGGAGGGCGAAAGGCAGGAGGGGGACACCCTGGACAGGTCGCCAGTCTATCACAGGGCCACACTCACACTCACTCCTATGGGCAATTAAAAATCATTAATCAGTCTAACATACATGTTTTTGGACTGTGGGGGAAAACTGGATCCAGCCATGTACCATTAAATGTTTCTAACACATCTGATCCAACTCATCAGCTGATTCTGTATTAATAGTCAGTAATAATAATATACCTCCAGGGTAAATCCAGCGTCCCTGTATAAATATAGCACTATGAGAAAAGTCATCATGACACAGCAGAGCTTCCTGAGCTCCCATAGCGTTTACTCATATGCTAAGAGGACATGCTGAGGAAATGGAGATATTGTGTGAGCGTGGAAAACAGCCAAAGGGAATTCGCGGGACATGTGTCACACAAGTAAACAGTTCACACGAGGACATTTAGGTCATTGTGAGCTGAGGAGGTTTCCATGTATCTTTTCATTGTAACAGGACGAAAATTTCATGATACTACTTAATATTTATAAATGAAATTTATTGCATAGAAATTATTTTTTATGTCCTAAGATATTTTTCATCTTATTCCATTCTCTGCCTACTAAAAGTGCCCTTATTACCATGCAGGCAAGTCTAAAATGGAGCCATAACATTAAATTATTACTGTAACAGGTTTAGAGGTGGAAAAGATTTAATAATTATTATCCAAAGACAAGTGTTATACTACTACAAATAGAGCTAAAACCATAGACAGCATTTAAGCCCCCCAAAAAAGTTACAGATAAAACCAGAATAGTTCGCTATCAGATCGGAATAATTCAGTGTGTGTAAAAGTTCTGAGTTTTTAGCATTTAGTTCTTGCTATTTTTTCAATAACTGGGTGGGGTTGTGATTGTGTCTTCATGTTATTAATAATAATTAAACAAAATTTTGAACATTGTATTCAATTTTACAGCAGAGCAAAGATGGTCAAGCTGTGAAAGTTTTTAAACGCTATACAAGTGGAGTCATATTTCATAAACCAGTCATAAACAGAGGATTTAAGCTTTGTGTAATGTCAGCTTTTATAAACAAAAGAAGCGCATTTGAATGGGTGCTAGAGTTGAAATAGAACTATGATGTCAATAATATAATAATGATGAAACTAAATATACACTATATGAACAAAAGGTTGTGCACACCGTACCAGCACACCCATAATAGAGGTAGTAGTGGTTAATGTTTTGGGTTCGATTCTCAGTACAACCATGTTACCACTGTTGGGTCCCTGATCAAGGCCCTTAGCCCCTAATTACTCAGTTGTATGAAGGAGATATATGTAAGTCGCTCTGAATAAGGGCGTCTACCATATGCTGTAAATGTAAATGTCTCTATATCACAGGTGTCAAACTCAGTTCCTGGAGTTCCACCACCCTGCAGAGTTTAGCTTTAACCCTAATTAATTGCACCTGATCCAACTTATCATGTCTTTTATGCTGCCTGTGACCAGGTTCCTGCCCCTTTCCTTGATTTCAAGGAGCTTTGAGGACGGACTAGGACTCACTCTGCTTCACTGGCCCAAGATTACAATTTACATTACATTTAATCATTACAATATGTTGTAATTAACAATAACATGCAGTGTCACGCAGATGGGGATGGGGTTCCTCTCAAGGGTTCTTCCTTCTTCATCTCAGGGAGTTTTTCCTTGCCACAGTCGTCTCCGGTTTGCTCATCAGGGACAAACTTACACTTTTTCACTGTGACTGCTTTCTGTGTAAAGCTGCTTTGAGACAATGTCTATTGTTAAAAGCGCTATACAAATAAAAATGAATTGAATTAAATATTCAGAACCCCTGCTCTATGTGCTGCAGGGTTACTTTATTCCTTCACTGGAATCAAGAAGACCAAACACAGTTCCAGCATGACAATACCCTGTGCACAAAACCCCTGAGCACCATAAAGACTTCCTGTGTTCTGGTTGGAGTGGAAGAACTCGAGTGTCCTGTACAGAATCTAAACTCTGAACAGCTTTGGGATGGACTGGAACACCGACTGGACATAGATAACCTACTGGTTTGTCTGGTCAGAGAAGAACTGACCCACTGACTGATCCTTGTCTCTGTCGCCTCTGGCTTGCTTAATTGGGGACTTTTAATTTACACCGAACTCAGTGTTTTAGTGAGTTTTAACTATTGATGTGATTTTGTAAAGCTGCTTTGACACAATCTCGATTGTTTAAAGTGTTAAAAAAATAAAGGAAGTGAACCTCAGACCTTCTCACCTCAACATTAGTGTCTGATCTCACTAATACTGAATGAAGAAATCCTCACAGTCACACAATAGAATCCAGTGAAACCCCAGCACAGAAGAGTGGAGGTTGTTAAATAAAACCTTTGGCAACATAATTGATCTAACATTCTACACAGACATTAAAACAAAAACATCAGAAGCATCATCTTAATGTTAGGACCAATGTTTTCACAATAATATTTATGGAATGTTCTCATAAAGATAATCTAATAATGTGTAAGAGAAAACTTTCTTAGAACAATGTTCTTGGACGGTTCTTATGAAATCATTTGCACTTTATGAATGTTTTCAAAATGTTGAGAGAAAAACATTCTTAAAACAATGTTCATGGAACGTCTTTATGACATTATTCATATTTAATGAATGTTCTTACAATGTTATGATAAAACATTCATAAAATATTGCACGTGGAATGTTCTCATAACATTATTCATAGTAATTATACTGTATGTTCTGGCGATGTTAAGCAAAAACATTCCTAGAACAATGTTCTTGGAACATCCGTATGATGTATTTGATAAATGTTCTCATAATGTTAAGAGAAAACCATCTTAGAACAGCACCATACAATAATGTTATATTGTAAAGTATATTGGAAATTTTTTACATTTCTGGGACATAAACAGAACCAAAACAGAACGTTTAAAAAACATTCCTCAGAACATAAATATGCTACCTTGGGCTTTTATGTACTTTTTGATTTATAGTATTTGGCAGATGCCTTTATCCAGAGTGACAGTACAGTACACACATACACACATACAAACACACACTGTAATTTTCCATGCTTGTTCACCTGCTCAGTTTGTGTTGGACCTGGAAAATTTTCCTTGGCATGACTGCAAAAAAGGATCCAATGTGGAAGAGATGTAGGACAGGAGATCGAGACTCGGCAAATCAGCACTGGGGTGATGAGAAATTTATTCCCGGTGCTTCCTGAAAGGATTTAGTGTATAAAAAATAATCACATGATGCTGGATGTGCTAAAGGTTTAAGGTTGTGTGGTTGTACAGTGGGGTTTGAATCCTGATTTGGGTTCCATAAAAATCAGGAAATGAGTCTGATGATGGTGATTAATCTGACCTATAAATGCAGCCGTGGGCAAACTGACACACAGGACATGGAATGATCTTTGTCTGTTAAGTGTACATGTACCCACTTGAGATGATGTCTAGCTCATTCTGTGAATCATGTAGGTGCAGATTTTCAGTGATGAAGGCAGATTACACCCTGTCTTAAACTAACACACCCTGCTGAGAACCCAGGCTTTATTTTTTATGGAGTGAAAAAATAAAAGCAAAGGCAGAGTTAGAACCACAGAGAACTCAGGAGAAAATTAGAATTAGAGAAGTTATTTATTCAAGAAAACACTGGATAAACTAAATGTTTTGTTGAATACCACAGACTTAAACTTAGACTAGAAACTGTTTAGTTCTTCTGACCATTTTTTTTCTTTTCATTTTGCCACCGTTGCCACAGGTTTGCTCATCGGTGCTAACTTCATTTTAATATTTGTATGTTTTTAAGATGATGTTTAAGTATGCGGGACTGGTCAGCGACTGTCAGCAGGCTGGGTGGAAAGCAAGGTGGAGGTTGGATGCAGAGGCTTAGCAGCCCGGTTCTTGGCCAGAGCCTTTAGCATCGAGGAAGAACAAAAGAAGAAAGCCATCCGCAGTACCACCGAGGCGGCATGAAGTTATGGTAGCTAGCTAGCCACCTGGTTACAAGCTGGGTCACCTCGATGAGGGTTTATGATGTTGAGAGACCTGAAACATCCAATGACTCAAGGAACATCACTGATGACGATGGTGACCAGAGGCATCAGTAGATATATTTACACCGCATTGTTTAAAGTGCTAGAATATAGTTTGATTTTTTAATAACAGTTTCACTCAAACGTTTTATTTTATCATTATGAATATTTAAAACTAATAGCAAATTCTGACCACCAGGTATAATTCCACCGGCTCAGATAAGTGTATTAGATTATATATTGTGCTGAAAACTGCTCTTTATTTATAAAAGTCATACTGTGAATCTGTGATTCATGTCTTTTATTCCCATCATAACAAAATTCCATGTCCTGGAAAATCAATTAAAAAAAAAAAAAAAGTGGGGAACCCATGGTAGAGGACATTGTTCCAAAGCAAGCGTGTGTAGGTGGTTTACCAGTGGTGTGAGCTGGATGTTAACGAGGCCCCTGGTGAGAAAAGCACATCTAGGTCACGGCACTCCTCCCTGAAGGGGACGGATGGGGTTTTCCAGCTACTTGAACATTTAAACGAATGTTTTCATGTGTGATTTCCATCGAGAACAGCGTAATATTTGTGTTCTGTTCCAATTCAATTCAGACAGCTCTTTCCTCTGATTGTGTGCACAGGACTTATGGTGTGTGAAGTGTGATGATGTTGACCTCTGTTTTCCGACCTATTCATATGCATGTGTACACACCCTAATTCCGCACACACACACTTTAACAGGAAACAGTTTAATTTTTACATTTTACATTTCAGCATCCAATCTTCTAAATTACTTAATTAAAAGAAGATACATGATGCATTATATTTACACTGGATTACTATAACTATACTATACTATAACTATACTCATATTATTTATTAGGACAATCAAAGACATCTTTGAGAACAGAATTTTTTATTGGACCCGTTTTTCTGAAATTATTCATTCATTCATCTTTTTTATCTGCTTATTCCCTAACTCAGGGATCTGCTGGAGGTAGGAGGTGGACACCCTGGACAGGTCACCAGTCCATCACACGGCCACACACACTTACACTCACTCCCATGGGCAATTTAGAATCACCAATCAACCTAACATACATGTTTTTGGGCTGTGGGAGAAAACCGGCGTAAACCCACGCAAGCACAGGGAGAACATGCAAACTCCACACAGAAAGACGCCTGTCTGGGAATCAAACCCAGGACCTTCTTGCTGTGAGGCAACAGTGCTAACCACTAAGCCACCATGCTGCCCCTGTTTTTCGAAATTACTTTAGTAAATTGATTTACTCTTGGCTGTGTTACATTTAAGAAAAGTTTTCTGGATATGATTAGAGTCTAGGGTAAAGCCGTAGTTTAAACATGTGGCATGTTGATATCACTCCAGCCTCATTTTACAGAAAGAGATCCATAAGTAGGGATAAAAAGCATTTGACCCCATGTGTACAGTGCATAATCTGCATGTGATACACTATATGGCTGAAAGTTTGTCTAATCTTTACCAGAACAGCCATAAATGAGTCTCTTCCGAATTTGGAAGCACATCTGTGCCTGGAATGTCTCTATATGCTGCAGTGTTACGTTTTGTCTTTCCAAAACATTTGGCTAGTTTTCTCTGCTAACTGCATTTCTTGAAATTAAGTTTTGTAATGAAATGGTGGGAAATGGTGGGAAATGGGGGAAGTGGTGGCTCATGGTTAAGGTGTTGGATTACCAAGCTGAAGGTTGTGGGTTCAATTCCCAGGTCAACCAAGCCACCACTGTTGGGCCCCTGAGCAAGGCCCTTAACCCCCAATTGCTTAGTTGTATAACAAGGATTACTGTAAGTCACTCTGGATAAGGGCATCTGCCAAATGCTGTAAATGTCATCAGTCCTCCAAACTGTTGCCATACATTTAGTAGCATAATTTTGGAAGCTGGACTTTACAACCATTTCTCTACAACCATACATTTATTCGTATTGCGCTTTTAACAGTGGACATTGTCTCCAAGCAGCTTCACACAGAATGCAGTAACACTGAAAAAGTGTAAGTTTGTCCCTAATGACCAAGCCGGTGGTGACTGCGGCAAGGAAAAACTCCCTTAAATGAAGAAGGAAGAAACCTTGAGAGGAACCAGACTCTTAAGGTGACACCGAATGTTAATTACAGCATATGGTAATGGTGATCAAATGTAATGTAAACTGTAGCTCTGGGTCAGTGGAGCAGAGGGAGTTCCAATCCATCTTTAAAACTCCTCAAATTCAAGGAAAGGGGCAGGAAACTGGTCACTGGTACTTCAAGGGGTAAGTAAACCAGCCCCCAGAAAGAAAGAAAGAGAGAAAGAGAGCGAGAGCGAGAGAGAGAGAGAGAGAGAGAGACAGAGAGAGAGAGAGAGAGAGAGATGGATTAGTGTGTATTGTTGTGTAAAAGTTAAAGACATATTTAGGAGTTGGGAACTCAGGCAAGACTAGCTATGGTATCATAACTAAAAGGGAGAGCCAGAAATAGACATGGAATGCAATCCACATGAAAGGGAGGATACAATAAAAATAGTTTTAAGGGTATCTACAACATACGCAACAATAAACCAACAAAGAAACAATAAATAAATAAAATATAGAAGAAATTATGTTATGGTAATAATCGTAGACGAAATAATTGTGAAAGCAAAATGATACGGAGGTCTTTAAGGACATCTAAAACCGGGCAATGTTGAATATATTGTTCACTGCCAATGCCATTTATAATAAGCTTCAAAAAATTGGCAGTTTTTAGCATGAACAAATTTTTGGAGCTGCAAACCAATTAACATTATTACATTTATTAAGCTGAACTCAGCCAGTTTACTCCCAGCGCACAATCAGGCTTTGTTAGACTGTTTGACTTACATCATTTAAATTGTGTCTGGGATCCAACCTGTGGTAATGAACTACTGACCTGGAAAACATTCTGCTACACCAGCTGCCACAAAATATTAACAACCAACAAGATTTTTCTTTCTGAGCTTCTACAGGAATAAATACCGTAATATACTTTAGGATTAATTACAGTAAATTGTAGTATAGTTTAGTATATTAGAGTATTTGCTCCGTCTTCCTGCAGTGTACTATAGTATTAACTGTAGTGAATAGATAAACTGTAGTAAACTTTACTAGTTACTGTACTAAACTAGAAGACTGTGATAAACTCTATGATATTATAATATTTACTAAAGGATTTAGTTTATTAGAGTATTTACACTCGGTTAATGTTTACGTTAAACTATAGAAAGAACTGTAGTGAACTGATCAACAGTATTTTAAAGAGTGGTTCTATGGGGAACAGAGTTGTTGATGGGGGACAGTGAGTTCCAGTGTGAAAGGACAGATTCCCATTTCTAATGGACACCAATGTCAGATCACTGATTCATTTACATTTACAGCATTTGGTGGTGCTGGGAATCGAACCCTAATCGTCCATCTTGCTGCCCTACCCTTTTCCCTAACTTTAATCGAATCCCCCCCCCCCCCTTCCCCCCACCCGACTCTCCCCCCCCATCGCCCCCCCCCCCCCCCTCCATCGTATCCAGTCTACTTACACCCCCCCCCCTTCCCCCCCCCCCTCCTTCCTTGCCACTTTACACTTTAACCACTGCACTACCACTTTCCTTGGACAAAAGTTTGGCAAAAGGTTAAAAAAAAAAGGTTTCAACAAAAATAAGCAATAAAAAATGGACGGTTTGTTTGGTTTGATTTATTTTTGGGATTGTGTGTGTGTGTGTGTGTGTGTGTGTTTGTGTTTGTATTGATCCACTTTTCTATCTAATTTGTTCTGTGAACATTTTCCACACATACAGTATAATATCATTGTAGAAAATTAACTTTTACTATAACAAGTGTAGCAGAATTAACACAATAAATTACCACATCATTACACTTTACTCTGATAGATTTACTACAGTAACCCTTCCAAAACACTATAGTATTTACCACAGGATATTTTATGTTCTAGAGTAAGGTTACTCTACTACTAAGGATACTATAGTATTTTTTCAGCTTCCAGGACAACGTGAAGTTTCACTCATAACTTCTAATATTCTAATATTCTACGAAAACTAATAATTGGCTACATTTTCTTTTTGGCTGAGGGAGGCAGTGTTTTCACCAGATTTTGTGTATTTTGTGTATTTTATATCCAGACAAAGTATGTGGTTTCTTTATTAATGGGACCTGTGGCTCCAGCATGGTTTAGTTAACGAGCAGACAGAATTTTAGGCAAATGAGAACACAGCCTGTGAAGCAGTTTTTGAGGTTTAGAAGAAGGTTTTAATAAAATAATACAAATAAAAAATATAATAAAGTAGAAACATGTATGTTAGATTGATTAGTTATGCTACATTGCTCATAGGAGTAAGTGTGAGTGTGTGTGTGGCCCTGTGATGGACTTTCGCCCCTTTAGACATGGCTGGGATAGACTCCAGCAGATCCAGCAGGAATAAGTGGGTACAGAAGATAAATAAATAAATAATTAACAAGATAAAACTATTTAGTCGACCTATTACACTGTTATATATTTATTTATTAAAAATTGTAATGTAATACAAAACTGTACTTTGTTCGTATTTGTGTGTGTGTGTGTGTGTGTGTAACACCAAACAAACGAATGTGTACGTAGGTCGCTAAACATTTAAAAAACATGTGATTTGATTGCGTGAGCTGTAATTGACTTGTTTTAAATGCCACTCGGGGCTCAAAGTTTGAAATTGACCCTGAACCCGCCTACTTTTGTTGTTAGCGAATCAATATTGTATTTATGGTTTTTTGCCTCGTGTGATTGGACCGCAGCGATGTAAGTCATGCCTTTTTTTGTTTAACCGATTCCCTCTAATGGACAACATTAGTATTACGGCTTTGATCTCGGAATCTAGTTGATATAAATTGCTGAATTAATGATTATCTTAATGACTTAATTACTGATAGTAAAATCAACATTGTGATCAAATTAATTTATTTCATTTGTTAAAGGTTGACTTTAATGCTTTCAATATTTTAGCTAACCGTAATGATTACATCATCACTATTAGATATTTACTAGTCTTTCATTTCAGTTCATGAACACTTATTGTTTAATTTGCCCCCTCCCTCCCCCCTGTAGTGTGAATGGAAATGGGTGTGTAATTGATTCCTATAAAGTGCTTACAGTTTCCTGTCACCCTGTGCAGGATAAGTTATACAGAGGATAAGGAAATGGAAAATCGTTAAAAACGTCTTACTAGTTTTGCATTAATTTATAAATCTATTTGGGATCTGAAGCTTAAATGGCAAAAAGATCATATCTTTAAAGAAGTTCTGAAATATTTACAGTGTTATTTGGTGCTCCACAACACCTCAACCCTCATAAACCTGCCACTGGAACACATTTACTCTACAAAATTAAAACCAGATGTTCGAAATGATGTTGCATAGATGCATAATAATAAAGCATCACAACCCTCTTCTATTGCCCTACTTTATTTCGATTTTTTAAATGATATATTACTCAAGGACAAATCCAATTAAACGTCAATGCATTAATATATTTGGGGAAAAAGTGGTAGCTTAGTGGTTGGACTGCTAACCAGACGTTTGTGGGTTCGATTCCCAGCACCATCACTCGGCCCCTGAGCAAAGCCCTATTGTACTATATAAATGCGATACATGTAAGTAGCTCTGAATAAGGGTGTCTTCCAAATGCCAGAAATGTTAATGTTAATATTTTTCGGTTGTAACAGGGACGTGGTGATGAAGACAGCACATGTGTGTCAAGGAAAATAAATGAATAGCAAAACTCAGACCTTCACCGGTGACAGATGACCCTGAAGGCTCATTATGGAAACATGAGACAGAGCTAAATTCTCATGCTAAGCTTTATAAAAAAGAGGTCTGGAGGGAATCCTGATGTTTTTACGAGGTTCTGTATAAAATCATGTACATTCTGGGTGGTGAAAAAATGGTGAAAAGGAGCAAACAGAAACATGTGTTCTAGTTGGAACTTACTTTATTTACAAATCTGTACACTTTAGCAACAGATTCATTTAAAATCCCATAAGGACGATCACTAAATGTCGAATTCTCTGAAAGGAATTTAACAAAATAATAATAAAAAGTTACCTCACGCTACCACTTTTAGAAAAAAAACAGTGAAACGCAAAATAATCTTTTCAGTAATAATAGCAGCTTGTAGAGGTGGGTAGTAATGTTTACTTCGATTTATTTAGATTTTAGGTAAAAATGTCCTTTTAAGGGGCAGCACGGTGGCTTAGTTGAGGAGGCCCGGGTTCGATTCCCAGCCAGGGGTATTTCTGTGTGCAGTTCTCCCTGTGCTTGTGTAGGTTTATTCCAGGTTCTCCAGTTTCCTCCCACAGTCCAAAAACATGTATGTTAGGTTGACTGGTGATTCTAAATTGCCCATAGGAATGAGTGAATGTGTGTTGTAGCCCTGTGATGGGCTGGCAACCTGTCCAGGGTGTTTTGCCCTTGCAGAGGCAGCTGGGATTGACTCCAGCAGATCCCCGTGACCAGTTACATAATGCAAGGCCTTCTATTTCACCAGAACAAGCTGACATATCAGTGTACAGGATTTCCAGCTCCAACCTATTTATAGTAACCTTCATTAGTATAATATCTCACACATCGATGTCTTTTCCGTCTTCTTTTTCCACGTGTATTTTTACGTATATTTTTTTGTAGATTCAGGATTTTCCTGCATTTATTAAGATCCAAAGTAAGTAGTAATTCACTACTCGAGTATTCCTATCATTTCATACTTTATTACTCTGTTACTCACATTATACATTATACATTATTACTTTTACTGTTACTTAAGTCATTATTTTTAAGTAGTTGTACTCGTAATTACGTAAAAGTTTTGGCTACTCTATCCACCTCTGCCAACATATTGAAAGTATTAACATTTACGACTTTTGGCAGACGTTCTTAACCAGAGCAACTTACATTTATCTACAACTCAGCTGGGAATCAAACCCCGATCTTCCAATTAGCAGGCTACCACTTTCCCCAGACTTTAGAGTAGTTCTGTTTTTCTGCCTCTTTTCTGTGTTGAATCTACTGTGACTCTGACCAGAATAAAAGAGTTACTAAAGGAAATGAATGGAGGAACCAACGTATAACAGAAAACCTTTCCATCAGTTTAAAACCTTAAATCTTACTAGTAATGCGAGAGTTTTAGGTTTTAGAGTTCATGTACCAACAATAAATCATTGGGCCATAGATTCCTAATGAATTTTGGGTTAAATGTCAGCTTCTAAAATTCCTCAGTAATTACAGTTCCTTTTTTATTCAGGACTGTGAGAGATTTTCCCACATTCTTTTATTCTTTATTTTATGTTAATGTGAAAATATTTAGGATCAAATAAATGTTTTACAATGAAAATCCCAAAATGAAAGAAACTAAAGTAACCATGTGCCCAAACAATAAAAAACTTAGCCAGAATCTCCAAATCATGACATTCTCTAAAGTTTCCCCACTTAAGTTTTGTTTAATATGAAGCTTTTTACTTTATCCTATGATGCAAATTATTCTTACAGAAACTTTCATTTATTTATTCTTTTATCTTCTATACCCACTTATTATTACTTATTACTATACCCACTTATTTAGGGGGCAGGGTGGCTCAAATGGTTAAGGTGCTGAGTTGTTAATCTGAAGACCAGAAACACCTGGGTTCGAACCCCACCTCTGGCAAGTCAACCACTGTTGGGTCCTTGAGCAAGACCCTTAACCCCTCCTGCTCCATATGGGTGCTGTATCATAGCTGACCCTGTGCTCTGACCCCCAACTTACTAAGATGGGATATTTGAAAAATGCATTTCATTGGCTCTGTACATGTACCTTGGACAATGAATTGAATATACTTATACTTACTTATTCCCTAATTCGGGGTCACAGGGATCTCTGAAAGGGCAAAAGACAGGAGGGGACAGGTTGCCAGGTTGCCAGTCCATCACAGGGCCATACACACACTTACACTCACACTCACTCCTATGGGCATTTTAAAATCACCAAACAATCTAACATACATGTTTTTAGACTGTGGGAGGAAACCGGAGAACCCGGAGTAAACCCACGCAAGCACAGGGAGAACATGCAAACTCCACACAGAAAGAATCGAACATTCTTTAATTCTTTATTTTATGTCAATGTTAAAATATTCAGGATCAAATAAATGTTTTACAATGAAAATCCCAAATGTGTCCAAACAGTAAAAAAACTTACAGTTCTTTATAGCAGTTCTGTACACAATCAAAGAAATTATAAGATGAAAAATTAAACAGAAATCAGTTTGTCCCTGATGAGCAAGCCGGGGGCGACGGTGGCAAGGAAAAACTCCCTGAGATGGAAATAGGAAGAAACCTTGAGAGGAACCAGACTCAACAGAGAACCCATCCTCATTTGGGTGAAAAACAGGTTGCAGGAATTATGTAGTTACACTGTGTGTGTGTGTGTGTGTCTGTGAGCAACTTAAATCATAAGTCCTCAGAGAACAGCTGGAACGTCTCTATGGCAGAGTGGAACGTCCTTGGTCACCCTGGTGATGTAATCATCAACTGGAGCGGGTCACAGGGAAGAGTCTGACAGGTCCGGGGTGGAGATGGGGTCTGGATCACTGGCAGCTCACTTGTGGCATATGTAACTCAACAGTCAGAGAGTGAGAGAGACATTGTAATCACAGTGTATGGAGTGATTAGGTATATAATGTAGAGTGCAAGCATGGACTCCAGCAAGACTAACTAGGACAGCATAACTAAAAAGAGAACCAGAGGGAACATGAGGGTTCCTGATATGTTAAGCAACCAGCCGCTCTCATCATCAACACCGTGATCAATAAGAGAGGGGAAGAAACAGCATCTAAACATACCAGATCACCATAATACTCAACACCCATGAGTCCCCCGGATCTCCTCCTTTATCTAAGGGGAATCAAATACAAAATGCTTGATTAAATAAATAAGTTTTTAGCCTGGACTTAAACACTGAGACTGTGTCTGATTCTCAAACATTCATAGGGAGGCTGTTCCATAGTTTTGGGGCTCTGTAAGAAATTTAGTAATTTAGAGTTACTAATCAATCTAACATACATGTTTTTGGACTGCTGAAAGAAACCGAAGTACCTGGAGTAAACCCACGCAATAAAACTAGGAGAACATGCAAACTCCACTGCCCGGGAATCAAACCTGGACCTTCTTGCAACAGCGTTGCCTCACAGCAAATTATGGAAACTTGCATAGATGTTCGTAAAATGAGATGAAATATTCTGTTGAAATTAGAATGTGCTTGGATGTAAATAATGATCATCCCGGTACTGTAAATAACTTGATTTTAAATCAGAATCAGACTTTGCTTCAGTGTCCATATTTATGATCAATTTTTTTGGCTCTGTGGTCTTTAAGCTGTCATCAGTGACTTACTCTGTTGTAAATGAGTCAGATTTGGCATCTAGACTTAAAACGTATGAGTGATGCAAACTGACATAAAATATTAAATCATGTAGTACATAATGCATGGGAAAACCTTTATCCCAACAATATTCCTCTCTTTTTTCATTTTTATCAATGTCACATGTTATTTAGCTAACTTAGTTCCCTGTTTATAAATCTGCGTTCTTTTGTCCTTAATGCTTTGTGACCAGCTTTTCTTCCAATCTTTTATGTTAACTCTTTTAAATTTTCGCTTGGCTTCGTTTTACAGTGTCTTCAAACGAGAAAATATCATTCTCAGTTGTCAGGATGGTGTAAGACTGAGTGTGTTTGCAGTGTGGTTTTGTGGATACAGTTCTGAGTGCTTGGTTACAGGAAGAAATGAACCGTGGACCAGAGCCAGAACATCTGGACACAGAAACCGAATCCAGCCAGTAGATGTGTGATTTCAACTTGATTTCTTGGGTTCCTTAGGAAACTGGGATATAATTTATCTCCCCTGCTTTATCCAGCCATTGATCAGTATCTAAACATGTGTTATATTTCTATGTTCTATGTTATTGAGTAATTAAATATATTTCACCCTATAAATATTCACTATTCCACACTAAATTGCCAAAAGTATTGACCTGACCATCATCTTTTTGGACGTCCTATTTCAGGCGTTGTCTCACTCTTACTTATGACGTTCACACTTCTGAAAAGACTTTCCACTAAAATGTGTTGCGTGACTGTGGGAGATTTTTGTTTATACAGTTTTGATACTATAAGTGAGATCAGACACTAATGTTGAGGTGAGGAGGTCTGGGGTGCAGTCGGTGTTTCAGTTCATCCCAAATGGGGTTCAGTATTAAGGGGTTGAGTCAGAATCAGGGTTATGAGTCCTGCCAGAACACAGCATGTCTTCATGGAGCTCAGAGATTTTGGGCACAGCGGTATTGTCGTGCTGTAACAGTGTTCGAGTCTCCTCATTCCCATAATGTAATAATTCATTGCTACAACACAAGAAAACGGAATTGTATATAAAGCAGCTTTACAGAATTACAACAGAAAAGACAACATTAAACACTTATTAAACACTCAATCCGACTAATATCTATAAATTTAGAGTCTCCAACTAAGCAAGCCAGAGGCGATAGCGGCTAAGAACCAAAACGCCATCGGTGACAGAATGGAGAATAAAAAACCCTGGAAGAAACCAGGTTCAATCAGGGGGTCAGTTCTCCTCTGACCAGACAAACCAGTAGGTTACCTATACTTCAGGTTCTCTGGTCTTGTCCAAATAGCTGGTAAGGTGTCCACATACTTTTGGCCTTCTGTGTATATAATTGTAAAATACATTAGGAAATTGTTATACTGTACTCCAATCTCTTGAAAATTATGATGACAAGACTTCTGTTCAGATACTTTCGGCCACAGCCATTTCCTACCTCATATAAAAAAACATTTTACAAATAAAAGAAACTTGGCTGGATTAACCAGACAGTATAAAGAAATGCTTGTGACTTTATTGTCAGGTGCGAGCTGCAAAAACCAAAATCGAAAAAGTAAAAAAAAAAATCATATTTCTAGAAAACATGTCTTGTTTTTTGCTTTAAAAGAGACAAATAATAAAAAGATATTGCACATTAGATTCATCTTTATTCATCTTCTATACCTGCTTATTCCCTCATTCGGGGTCACAGGGATCTGCTATCCCAGCCATCTCTGAAAGGACGAAAGACAGGAGAGGGACACCCTAGACCTGTCGCCAGGGCCACACACACACTCACACTCACTCCTATGGGCAATTTAGAGTCACCAATCAATCTAACATACATGTTTTTGGACTGTGGGAGGAAACCCGAGAACCTGGAGTAAACACACGCAATCACGGGGAGAACATGCAAACTTCACACAGAAAGGCACCTGTCTGGGGATTGACAAGCCACTGTGCTGCCTCGGACATTAGATTATAAATCTTAATTTTACAAATTGTGTCTTGATTGGTCTTAAGAAGTAAATGTAAACTGATTTTGAGCTACATTTTGATAAAAACAAGTGATAGCTATATTGCTGCTTTGCTAGTTTGTTGCCAAAAAATTCCAATTTCAAGAAACCTTAAAAAAAGAAAGATTTAAGTATTTGTATGTGTCTCTTTAAGTAATCCAAATTTGTGTAAACATAAAGAATGATTCTACTTTATTAGTTATCTTATAGTCAAAAGGCAAATTTTCCGTAATGTTTCGTTGCCTACAGCACAATTTGTGTCCTTAATGACTGTCAGAACTGAATTATATTGAGAGGTTTGAGGGACTTGCTCAGTTGATCCAGTCCAGGCGGCTTTACTGAACCATATCATGATTCAGACTTTCTAGTCATATAAACCAGACTTGTCTGCAACATTGCCTGCTTCTTATTTGATAGACATAAATTCCTTGGTTGCATTTGCATTTCCTGAAAAACTCAGCAAGGTGGTGATCTTATCACATCAGAGATCTATGTTGGCATTAGTTTAGGAATCCACCTGGATTTCCCCTCTCTATGGAGGAGGTAAAATGTCTGTATGCCTACTGGAATAGAGAAAAGGGGAACAGCTTCAGGGTGTTGGAGAAGATGACGGAACTGGATTGGCAACTTCTGTGGAGTCTGACTTTCCTGGGTTTCCTGCTAATTAACCAGGGTATGTCCATGAGCTGCCATGATGCTTTTAAACTCTATTGCTGCAAAGTTTAGAATAGATTTTATTTGCTGGGTCATCCAAAGAAATCCAAAGTGTAATCCAAAATAAAGGCAAGGGTCAAAACACAGCAATTCAGAATAGCTAAGATTCACTAGTAACAGGTGGGGTAACAGTATAAAGACTCAGTAATGATATGAAACAGCAGGTATATTTACACACAGGACTATCGAGAGACAGGGGACATTAATTAGGAAGGAACAGGAAGGGAACATAAGAGGGTGGAGCCAGGAGCGGATTAAAAAAGTCTTTGGTGGCCAATAGAGTCCAAACACAATGTAGTACATACAGTACATAGCATAGCAATGGAATCATTTATTTATTATTAAATTATCGATTATAAGTTGTTGCAGTTTAGCGGCAACAATGGACAATATTTTACATTTTTCAAGTCAATTTCTTTAGTAGTTGTAGCATAGAACCTTGTCACAAAGCAGCTACACAGAAATATATACATTCAGACTACAGAGTTATAAATATCTACTATGATATATCAGTTTATCCGTAATTAGCAGGCAATGACGGCAAAGAAAAACTTCCTGAGACAATGAGAACGTCCTGTCCTCCTTTTTTTCTCAACTGTAATTATTCCTGATCTATAATTAAATGTAAGAAAAGTATTCATATTAAAATAAAGATGGTTTAAATAAAAATGATCTTCAAATGGAAAACACAGCTGCAGGTTTGGAAACACAAGCTGTGTAAAACATTACAAATAATTTGAGGATGGGTTACATTATCCAGAGCTACTTACATCTACTTTATAAAACTGAGCGAATTGGGGTTAAGGGCCTTGCTCAGGGGCCCAGCAGTGGTAGCTTAGTGGAGCTGGGTTAGCAGTCCAACACCACTGTGTTACCACTGTCCCCCTCTAGGGTTCCATATTGAGTCTGGTTCCTCTCGCCATTGGCTTAATCATTAGGGACAAACTTACACTTTTTTTACTGTTACTGCTTGCTGTGTGAAGCTGCTGTGAGACAATGTCCAAACAATGTCCATTGTTAAAAGCGCTATAGACAAAAAAAATGAACTGAATCAATTTTTTTTTTCTTTAGCACTATTTCAGTTTTGATTTCTCTGCTCGGATTTATGGCTTCTGCATCAGTAATGTGCCACATGGAGCTTCTCAACATGTGATCTATTCAGCTCCTGTTAAAGCCTGAAGACATGGCAGGCTACATGTTATGATCACCCGCGGCTACTTCAAAGCTCTGAGCCTTTGACCCGGGAAGTTCTGACAGATGCGTCATCGATGGGCTGGGAGGCGTGAGCCAAGGAGCTCTGCCCACAGAATGCTGATCAGCCCCGCAGAGCCATTGACACATTAACTGCTTGGAGCAGGAAGCAGTGTCTTTTGCCCTAGCTGCTTTTTTTGCCAAAGCTGGAGCAGAGAGATGTTCTGTGGTATTCGCACCGACAACATGTCTGTGGAGTCGTACATAAATCACCAAAGTGGCATGTTCCCCAGAGCTCTTTACCAATAAATAAATAATAGAGGATAGTTTAAAGCCGTTTTAGGAAGCGTAAGTGGACCTATCTGCCGAAAGCTGGAACGTGCACTGCTCGCAGTTCTCCTCTCGTTCCTGCTCCCAGTTGAGGGGATGCACTGACAGGTTATATGATTTCCTATCGATCAAGATTCTGCCTCTGAGGCTGAACAAGATCAGAAAGGAGACAGCGTCAGTCACCCTAATGGCTCGGAATTGGCTGAACCAATCTTGATTTTCAGACCTAAAGGAGCTGCTGTGGGCTTCACCCTGGTCGATCCCCATCAGGAAGGATTTACTGTCTCAGGCAGGTGGCATAATATAGAACCCCAGCCCAGACCTCTGGAATCTCTATGCTTGGTTGCTTCAGGGTTGAAGAACAAGCTAGACATAATAACGACAGCAAGTCATCCTGATAAAAGACCCTTACGGAAATTAGCCACGGTTTTACTAACCAAAAACCAAAAACCAAAACCAATGCAAAACCATGGTTAACCCTCAGTTTCACAGGTTTAAATGTAGTCCCAGACTGAATTTTATGTTTGAGCTGTCTTCCCTTTAAACAACCTGCACATCTTTAAAATAAAGCAGTGCCATTGTTTTGTCTCGAAATGCACACCAGTATTGTGTTGTTTACACGTTGGAAAACAGGAAGAAAACGTATCCCATTGTTCAGTTTTTTTCCTAAAGGACCATGTGACTTGCTGTTGCAGTTTTCAATGTAGCAGGAATGAGCTACCTTAGTAAGATGTTCCAGTGCGTAATCCTCCCAGTGTGGCCTCTACCAACAAGATTACAATCAAGAATTCAACAAGACCTAACGTGAGCTTCAGATTCTCTATTACTGTCATTAATAATTAATAGCTGTATTAACAGTATTTTTAAGGTTATATTCATATATATTATTATTTTCTATATTGTATATGTAAATTGCCTGAAATTCCATTTTATTTTATTTTATTTTACTTTCGCTTTTGCTTCTTCTTTATTATTTGTATTTTTTAATAAGCAGCTACTGGAAAAATAATTTCCTTCTGGATAAATAAAGAATTATCTTATCTTATCTTGTCCTATCTTATCTTATACTATCTAATCCTTGTTATCTTAACTTATCTTATCTTATCCTGTCTTATCTTATCTTTGTTATTTATCTTATTAATTCAGCTGTATTATATGTATTTATTTATCATTAGATTGACTTTAATTTATTCCTTATAAATGTTACTTTGTGGATTTTACTGTAAAGTGTTAGCAGAACATGTCATTTGTTGGTTTTTGTTGACTTTTTAAAGTTTGGTCGGTAAAGACTTACACAGAAGGACAGTTGTGTCTTTGTGACCTTTAATGAGAAAAAAAAAATAATTACTTAACAGAAACATCAGCAACCACATCAGCAATTATACAGATATCAGTTGCTTCAGGCTTTCTTAAATGTAGAAAGGATATTTAGAGGACCCTGCAATCTTTCTGCAGATTTGCTCTGAAGCTAATGATGCAATTGACAACTCCAAACCACCTGGGGAAAATGCAGAAACGAATCCAGTGGACAAAACAGCAAAAAAGAGAAACTTATTGCGTTATAGAGGGAAAAGGAGTTTTTGTGTTTGCAGGAAGTGTCGCGGCTGCTGCTAGCTACCATTTAGCAAGAGAACTTAGGTTATTGAACGCATCAAGGATTGATGACGTGTAACTCTGGACAAGTTGTTTTGTGTGCATCGACGCGTCTTAACTGTCCGACATTAGGATGGCCGAGATGGCCTACAGTGTGACATGGGGATCATGTTCGTACAGTCTGACAAACAACAATCGCAAAATAATATTAAAAAACACACCTCAAAACAACATCCGTAAAAAATAATTAAAAAATTATTTGTGTATTTAATGCAAGTCGACCAACTTCATAAGAAAAACAATGCAATTGTACAGTGACAGAGATACAACCACATTCCAGTGTTTCATTTGGTTTTAGAGAAGGGGACAAGATGCTACACCATCAGGCGAGACCCGGGGATGTAGTGGGACTCCTTCCAGATGTTGCTCTCACCACGGTTGGAGGTTTTTCTCTTGCACTGGTAACAGCGGCGGTACTGTTCACACTGATCCAGCAGCAACCTGCCTCCTGACCTGCGTTCACAAACATATTCGGTTAAAACTTAACTGGATTACACACTCCATACCTTATGGTGACCATACGTCCTCTTTTTCCTGAATATGTCTTATGTCCTCTTTTTTGGACCTGGATTAAATGCATCCGGTTGGGATTTTTAAAGTCCGGGTTTTGCGTCCTACAGTAATCATTCCATGTGTGTGTTTTTGCATTGCCTTCACCTGTCTTGTAAGTCCTGTTTTTCACAGTCATGTGCACAAACTTTGGTCAAACTGCATGTCAAGGATTAACCTCGGCACCACGGCAAGAGACAGAGCAGCAGTTTGCTCCTCATGTGGTTAAAATAACCAAACGCAGATCTAACCTCACCGATGATTTACAGAGAAAATTCCAGTGTCTATGTTCTGTTTAGAATCCGTGTGAACCAGAACGCGTGACCTGCGAAGCTGCACGTGTGTTTCAGTAGCAAATAAATGTGCTAGCATTCCAGACACCTACTTTAGCTCTGCAAAACACTTTATAACAGAGAGAGACGGAGAGAAATCGGCAGGCAGATAAAATGACTATTTTGTGAGACAAATTAAAACAGAAATAGTGTTTGTTTAGGGCAGCTTATTTAAAAGAATATTTTACTTATAGCGATGAAAAAAACAAAGTCATGTATTACAGGAAAAACTATTTTTTGTTTGCTATTATTCTATTGTTGAGAACCAAACGAACGAATGGAAACGAATGGTGTGTGAGGCGTCTGTCTGCACTCAGCCCTCATTTTCTTCTTTTGAAGCTATTCCCTGTTGAATGAATAAATTACACACACACACACACACACACACTGCTTAACTTTACTCTAAACAATTAATCTTTGTGGTTCTTCGTTTCTTTTTATTTACCGTTGAAGTTTTTTTGTGTCTTTTGTGATTACTGTGCTTTTTGTCTTACCTAATAAAAGCTCGCTCTTCCAGGTCTCGGAAGTGTTTCAGTTCAGCGCTGCGAGCCCATGTGTCTTCTAACGCAGTCCTCAGGTTCCTCAGCCTCTCGTAGCGGCCGATCCGATCTGCGATCAGTCTGCCGAGCAATGAAATGCGAGCTCAACTCAGAATTATGGGTAATTTGTGAATAATGAATAAATACATTTACATTGACATTCACAGCATTTAACAGACGCCGCATTTATCTCTTTTATACAACTGATCAATCAGAGGTTAAGGGCCTAATAACATGCTGTACATGTACTCACTCCTGGTGGTTGCGCTGCAGCATGTTTCTTTCATTTCTCTGCTCACTCAGCCGGTTACACAGCGCCTCCTTCCTCTTGCTGCACGCGGTCTTCTGCTGCTCTTCACGAACTCTTTGTGCTCTCTGTTTTTGTTCAGCCAGCAGCAAATCTGGAGCACCGTCCCTCCCCCAAAAAAAAACAGGACCATCCGAGTCAGGCTGTCGTGCAGGTAGACCCGGACTCCGGTGTTCCAGCTGAGTAAGAAAAGTCATGATCACAGACATCTTCATACACTGATCCTGAATCAGAAGCACTTTTTTTATTGCTATTCATCCTGAATGCTTAATATTTTAACCAATAAAAATGAATGGACATGGTCACATTTAGGTTTTCAACTATTTGCCTAATTTTACCTAAACTCTGCCTATACAGTACTAGTTGTGGACAGTATCTAATTACAAATACTCTCTTCAATTTTCTTTCTACTTTTTTTTGAGTATAATTTTTACTTAAGTTGTTTAAAAAATAATTGTGAAATTGTAAAAAAAAAAATAAATAACTAAAATTCGCACAAAAGTACAAAAAAAACCCAAAAAGAAAATAACGTAAATGAAATTGCTTTTAAGGTGTTTCACTTGCTGGGCGATTATTTAATGGAGTTTTTATAGGTTAAATACTAAGCGAATGTCTTTTCAGGAGCTAATTATTCAGCTCAAGTTTGGAACATTATTAAAGACAAATACAGTAAATGTTAATAAAATAAAAAAATAAAAAAAAATTTTAATATATATATATATATATATATATATAAAATTCAGTGATTATAAATAGATAGATAGATAGATATATATATATATATATATAATGTCCACAATGAGAGGTTCTGTATCTCTCTGCATGTGCAACATGTTACACACTGAAGACTTAAGTCGCTATTTTTTTAACAAAATACTTTAAAACTTTTACACTTTAAAATACTCTTACTTGAGTCATATTATTTTTCTACTTATTCTTTCTACAAATTATTTCTTAATTCAGTAACCATTATTTTACTCCAGGGGTAATTTTCGCTACTCTTTCCACCACAGTTCTGGACAAATGTAACAATACACTGCTGTACAATACATTTTTATGACTATCAGTTAAACTTAGCGTTAGCGTTAGCTACTTTCTCACCTTCTCATGTACCTAAACTATTTAAAGCTTAACATTTACCCTGATTCACATTACTAATAATTTGTGCTATTGTGTTTCTTTCCTCACTTGGATATCCAGGGCCTTTTGGAGCTTCTTCATGTTCTCCTTTTTCTGTTGGAGTTCCTGAGATTTTAGTTTAGCAAACCTGAGAAGCACAACAACTTTAATTATTAAACCGCACATCCTCTTATATAATATTAGATCTTTTCCAACAGTGTGATACAGAACCGTACAGTATATTTATTAATACCTGGTCGAGTACCTGTTTCTGTTAACATTAACATTTAAATTTCTGACAATTGGCAACTTACATTTATGATATTTTCTATTTGACCAGTTGAGGGTTAAGGGCCTTGTTCAGGGGCTCAGCAGTGGCAGGATGGTGGTACTGGGAATCAAAACCATTGACCGTCTGAAACTACCTAAATATCTACTACATTTACAGTATTTGGCAGACCTCCTTATCCAGAGCGACTTACATTCATCTTATTTACACAACTAAGCAATTGGGGGTTAGGGGCCTTGTTCAGGGACCCAACAGTGGTGCCTTGGTGGAGCTGGGAATCAAACCTACAATCTTTAGGTTAGTAGTCCAACACCTTAACCATGAGCCACCACTTCCATTTAATCACATACTTCCCAATCATTTAAAAAATATGTTCTATATAGTATGGTGCCAGGTAGTATAAAAATTTTTTTTGCTGTGCTACATCCGCCATGTTGATATTGTCACATGACAACTCTACAGCAGACCCTCTCATTCCTAATCAGGGTCATGGGGATCCGCTGGAGTTTACCCTGGACAGGTCACCAGTCCATCACAGGGCCACATACAGACAAACAACCACTTACACACACATACACTCACTACTATGGGTAATTTAGAATAACCAATCAACCTAACAAACATACTCCAGGGTACCTGAAGTAAACCTACGCCAGCATAGAGAGAACATGCAAATTGTACACAGAAAGACCCTTGCCAGGAATACGAAACTTGGACCTTCTTGCTGTAAGGGAACAGTGCTAACCACTAAGCCACCCTTGCCCATGCTAAACTATATACTGTATATATATAAACTATCTATATTGTGAGCAGGGTGAAAGAGTAATTTCAGATACCTCAACACACATTCATTGTCTTACTCATCGGCTAGCTGGATTTGATGCAGCCGCTCAGTGAGCTCTCGGTCTTGGTGACTTTGTTTGTGGTTTATCCTCCTCTGGATTAGCTGCTCTTTCAATTCCTGCATGTAGCATCTCTGTTTAAGAAGTGTGGGGGGAGTGACAGGACGTCTACCAAAGATGTATGAGCCCTGGACAATACAGGATGTTTTATTATTCTAACACAAAGCACTGAACATGATTATCTTTGGTATTAAAGAATTAAAAAATGTAATATCATGAGACATTAGAGACTGGGTGGAAGGAGACACTGAAGCACATTTCAATGAAACCTTTTAATTTTATCATAATTAGCATTGAAAACCCTCTGTGACCTCCTAAAGGGCTCCCGGACCACCGTGACTGCGTCGAAATATTACATGTATATTTACCAAATAGACCCAATATCTATATTTCTTGTAAGTGAGCTAAATAAACATATTTCAAATGTTTTTTTCTATAAATTGTTATGGCCTTCAATAATGCAGTGGATCCACCAGACCAGTGAAGATTAGCCAGGTAAAAGGAACAAGAACACCACATGAGGGTCAAATTTCCTAGCTAACAGCAGGGGGTGCTGCAGTACCCTCAGCACCTCTAGTTCCTATTAGTATGATTACATTTTGTAATAATTATTACAATTTTATCTATAATTATTAGTTATTCAGGTTATTATTAATCCTTTAAATAGGAGATCACGTTTAAAAAGGTATAATCTAGCCACAGGGGTCACAAGCCAGTGACTTCGGTGCCAGTTCCAAGCCTGGATAAATAAAGAGGGTTGTGTGAGGAAGGGTATCTGACATAAAACTTTGCCAAATCTTTAAAATGCGAATCATCCGTAATTTCATACCGGGTCGGTCGAGGCCCAGGTTAAAGAACGACCCTGAAGGTCAACGGTGCCGGTGGAAATTAGGCTACTGTTGGTCAAAGGAGGAGAGGAGGAGGACGCATTAATAGACAGAAAGAGAAAAGGAAAGCCAAGAGTGTTGGACTGAAAATAGGGACGCTGAATGTTGGGACAATAACAGGAAAAGGATGGAGAGATGGAAGGTGGATATATTGTGTGTACAGGAGACCAGGTGGAAGGGTAGCAAGGCTCGTAGTATTGGATCGGAATTTAATTTATGATATCATGGTGTGGATAGGAAGGGAAATGGGGTAGGGGTGATCCGACTTATCACACTGTCTGACACCTTCAGAACAAACTCCTCTTTTAGGAAGTTATTTACAGAATTGGACATTATTTTTTTGCAATTTATATATCTGGTGCCAATATTTTTGCCACGCAAGTCACACATTTCTGTTGTTTAACTTGAACGTGAAATTATTTTTTTTCTTGCATAGTGTTACTGCCACATAGTCGGCCAATTCGATAACTGCATAAATGTTTGCATTAATAACACACACCTCAAAATGACACGGCGCTGTTGAAATCACTGCCCTCAGTTTTTCAGCAGCTTCCATATTAAATGCTGATATCTTCTTACTGTCCTGGCGTTTCTGCTCCTGCTCGGCCTCGAAGCATCACAAAAATCACATCTCTTATGTGCATATAACCGAATGGTTTGTTATTTCTCCAATTTTTATAAAAACTGAAATATTAACTATAAAACATAGAAAAATCTGTGTGTGTGTCTGTTTATGTATATGTGTGTATGTGTGTGTTTGTATGTGTCTGTGGTGAGGGAATGGAGGAGTCGATGTAATATATCCTCACTCGTTCTCTGTGAAAAAACTGCTCATCTTTGTGTTTTTGTGCGAGCAGCAGCAGTTTCTCCTCTTCCATTTCCTCCCTGCGTCTCTCCTCTGCCAGATAGAGTGGCGCATTACGCTGGGCTCGCTGCATACACAGGTAGCATAGCTCCTATACACAGACAAACACACACGTGACCACATGCAGAAACTATACAAACTCATTCTTTATTATGAGTCAATAGCGCAGTCTCACCTGTCCAGCTCGGGTGTGGTCAGGGCATGCCTGACTGGGACAGGCATCTTCTTCTTCTTGCTTTACTACTTTTACAGAAGTGCCATCTGGTGTTTTTGGAGCTTTAAATTGTCTAAAATTGAACAGGATTTTCCAACATTATACACAAGAAATATAATTATGTAGAATATTGTAATGTACAATCTAAAGATAAATTATAACAAAAAAAACTTCAAAACTTTACACAGATAAATCAATAAACAGGAATTAGTGCTCAGTAATTCACTGACAAGGGAAAAAGTGGTGGCTGGAAGCCCAGGATGCACTAAAATGTGGCTGGTTTCCGGAAAAAGTTTTGTGCAAAGCAGTTGCACTTCCATTTAATCACATACTTCCCAATCATTTAAAAAATATGTTCTATATAGTATGGTGACAGGTAGTATAAAAGAAATTTGGCTGTGCTACATCCGCCATGTTGATATTGTCACATGACAACTCTACAGCAGACCCTCTCATTCCTAATCAGGGTCATGGGGATCCGCTGGAGTTTACCCTGGACAGGTCACCAGTCCATCACAGGGCCACATACAGACACAACAACCACTTACACACACATACACTCACTACTATGGGTAATTTAGAATAACCAATCAACCTAACAAACATACTCCAGGGTACCTGAAGTAAATCTACGCCAGCATAGAGAGAACATGCAAATTGTACACAGAAAGACCCCTGCCAGGAATACGAAACTTGGACCTTCTTGCTGTAAGGGAACAGTGCTAACCACTAAGCCACCCTTGCCCATGCTAAACTATATATATATATATATATATATATATATATATATATATAAACTATCTATATTGTGAGCAGGGTGAAAGAGTAATTTCAGATACCTCAACACACATTCATTGTCTTACTCATCGGCTAGCTGGATTTGATGCAGCCGCTCAGTGAGCTCTTGTACCACTTGCACCAGTTTCCCATTGGAAAACCTGAGCTGAGTCATTGCGCTACGGAAACGCTTCCTGTGTAACCGCGGTTCTGAAGCACATGTTTAAATCACACCAATTGGAAGATGAAACGCATGGCACACACATGGCACAGCACTGATGTGGTGACGTCACCGACCAGAAAATACAAACGTAAGCATCAAGCTAATGTAAGCAGGTGTCTTCTCTTCAGCCCGCGGTTTTGATTTATCCAACAATTATGCGCAAAAGAAAGACAAAGACGGTGTGAAACGTGAGGGGGCAAGCTATTACTCCCGGCTCAGAAGCAGTGTGTAGCTTGTCTTGGCATGAAGCATACTAGGCATGGTTCTCCGGCCCCGCTGCAGCCGAGGTTGAGGTGTGGGGTTCGCAGATGGAGCTAGCAGAGGGTTCTGAGGAGGCCCTCTCTTTCTCACAGACAAGTCGGGGCATGCGCTTTGGCGACCTCCCTCTTCGATGATGTGCTCCCGCTTGTGTGCGTCCTCTACCGAGGGATAGGCCAAGCAGATGAGCACCACAAGGTATAAGGAGCTCTTGAAGGTGATCATGTGTGCTGTAGCCAGGCTACAGGCTAGTGAAATAGCCTTTCACTGGAGGCTGATGGAAAAAAAAAAGAATGACGACTTGTCAAGAGCTAACTATTTGGGCTTGAAACAGAGTCAATTGTGCCAGTCAGGCTCTCAGGTAGGGAGTCAAGGGGGCAGGTATATAGATATATATAGCCACCGGCTTGGTAAGGGCCGGATAGGCATCCCCGCATTACCACTAAGACAGTGATTTGGATGGTATGGCGGCATTGGCATCTCGTTCCTATAGTGTAACGACACAGCTTAAGTTCCCTAAGGGGAACATCTCAGATTAGATTACGTAAGTAACCTCAGTTCCCAGAGGTCACATAGAACGAGATGCGTTTGTATTTCCGTCGATTAGGTTTACATAGCCATACTATCATGCCGTTTGTATTTCCGTTTTGTTTCTTGCCTGTGACAACGTTTGTCTTCCAATTGCCTTAAATGAAAAAACATGCTTTAGAACCGCAGTCCCACTGGAAGCGTTCCCATACCGTATTAACGCAGTGTCTCTTTCCCTCTGGGAACTGAGGTTACATACGCAACCTTAGAGACATTTGCCTGGATCCACATGCAGTATATGGTAAGAAAGCGTGTAATGTTTTGCTTGTGACGATGTTTTCCAGCAGCTCGTAAAAGCTAAAGACCGAGTTGAGTAGAAGCCATGCAGCTTCAAAGGCAGTGACTGATGTCAGGAACTAGGTGAGGTATGGACCTTCTCCCACAGTGACTGGACCTATCCCAATACCCACACTACGCCCTAAGATCTTACACAAAGTGTGCAATTTGGTTAAGTGCAAAAGGAAACAAGTGCGCTGAGATGCAGACTTGGGACGGTTACATCACAAACACATGCATATTTCAGGAGTTCCGTGAAGCAGTGAATTAAAACTCGCTCTGTCAATATGCCCCCCGCACTGAGGGGTAATCCAAATCCATTCAATCAGCACAGTCTGAAAGAACAGGCCACTGAAGGCCTGCATGTGGACTGGTCTGCTTTCTACTGTGATATGAAATAGTGTTGACAGATGGAAGCCTCCTCTGCAAGGTCTTGGGTTTCAGTGTTTCGGTGGTAGAGGTTGTGCTTCTAACACTGATCTCAGTTCAGAGATGCCGTTTTTGTTGTAATGCTTTCTGTTAGGATGTGGCAATAGTTACCTAGGTCAGAATAAGGGTGACTTTTAAAAAGAGCTTAAATTACGCTTGACTTGCAGAGTAAACATCATCATTTATTAAGTACCTAACAAGGTTTATTTTTTTTATTGACATCACATTAAATAAGATCAATATAGATGCACCACTTTTGTAGTAGCACACACCTGTACACTATGTGCTTTTTGATCATTCTGAACCGAATTGGTATGTGAGGTGGTAGTTTAGTGGTTGCACTTCAAACTGTAAACACCAAGTTACCACTGTTGGGCCCAGTGATATTGAAGGTGTTCTTGGTGACAAGCATACCTGTACCCAGACCTGCTTAATAATAATAATAATAATATTCAATTCATTGTGCAAGGTACGTGTACAGAGCCAATGAAGTGCATTTTTCACATATCCCATCTTGGTGGGTTGGGGGTCAGGGTGCAGGGTCGGCTATGGTGCGGCGCCCCTGGAGCAGGGGGGGTTGGGGGTCTTGCTCAGGGACCCAACGGTGGTTGACTTTCCAGGGGTGGGGCTTGAACCCAGGTGTTTCTGGTCTTAACAACTCAGCACCTTAACCATTTGAGCCACCCTGCCCCCCTATTAATTCCCTAGAAGTAATCATTGTGTCCATTTATAAAAAAAAAATCATATATAGGCATAAAGTCTGCACATACTTTTAGCCACATCGTGTATCTTATTGAAATATAAACAGTGGGCGTGACCTCTAGGGAATTTTAAAAGAAAAACAGACAACATACGAGCCATGGCGCGCCTACCGCCAAGTGCGGGAATTTTTACTCTCCCACTAGCTATGGTCACTGCGCGATGTGATGCTTCCATCAATATTTTGCGTTCCATTGAGTTGCTTATGGACCAAACATTTAGTCGTGTACCACTCATGTTCAACGTAAAAGCTAAATCTGCTCGAATAACAGGCAACATTTTATATTCTGCAAAAGCCACTGATATAATTAAAGGTTACGACTGATACAACTAGCGGTTCAACCGGTCGCTAACCCTAAGCCTAACCCTGACTTACCTGTCTAATGACATCTCAGTCTCCTGCTTATCATTTGAAATGTTTCCATGTGCCTCGGCTGTGTTTGGCTTAAATTTAGGCTGTGCTGAATGTCTGAAATCTGTAACACACACACACACACACAAATGATGTCCTTTATGCTATGAGCTTCTTAAACCTACAAATGAATGTTATCTTTCTTTTGATGATGATGGTCAAGAAATCCACAAATTCCTAAAACTTCACTGTATTAATTCAAAGAAAAGTAACTTACCTGTGTTCCTTTCCGCTTGTCTGTTGTATAGCTCAGAGATTAAACCTTCATCCTCTGCTTTCTTTGCTTTCAGTATATTAGCTGATAAGATTTTGGGGAAAGTCAGTGCATTGCAGCTACCAGGGCGCTGGAGGTTTGAGAGTTTTCCAGAAACTACCGAGATGCTTGTTCCAGGTCTCTAAAAAATAAGTTTGATTGTTAAGAACTGCGTGTCCATATTAACAGGCACCGCTAGCAATTTCGGGCCCTATAAAAGCATATAAGGTTGGGCACCCCACCACACCTATTCTGCAGCTATTTTACCAGAAACTGGATTTTTTTTTACTACGTTAAAATGATTTTTTTGAGTTTGTTTAACTTTTTTAACTTGACCAGTTTTCCTAAGAAATGCTTAGTTCCGAAGCTTGTTCTCTATTAATAAATGTATCTCTTTTCCAAAGTTAAATAATCATATTGTTGAAATTTGTTTTGTCAAAGAATAAAAAAGCTCTTAATTTTGTACCCTACCCCTTTCCTTTACTCCATTGTTACTTATTCAACCAAAAGAATCGATGCAACCCCTACCCTATCACATAAACCCGGGTAAATACGAAATGAATTTCACTTGTATTTTTATTCACACAAAACTTTATTTTATTTAAAGGCTAGCAAGTTCTACCCTTGGAACCTCTTTGTTTCCAATTGAAATAGGGTTTTTTAAAAGGAAAAAAATTATAACATATAAAGTTTTTTATAAAAGAATACATATATAACCCTTTGGGCACCCCACCACACCTATTCCGCACCGTTACTATTAATAAATGTAATCTCTGGGGGCCCCAAGGTGCACGGGCCCTTAGAATTGTCCTAATCCACACTATAATTGTGAATCTCAGTGGTTGTAGCCATGTTGCTGCTGTAGCTCTTGAGAAATTTTTTCATACCCCTACCCCTTTCCTTTACCTCAACACGTTCAACCAAAAGAGAATCGAGGCACCCCTACCCCTTCACATAAACAGACGGGGTAGGGCTAAGGGGTAGAAATGGAATTGGGCTTTACTGTATATTTACTGTTAGACTATTAAAAGGTAATAATTATTGGGGTAAATGGATTGTCTACCACACCATAGCGGTTGAGTGTAAATGTATGGAAATCGTATGGCCTTGACCACCCATGACCACCTCTTTGTTCCAATTGAAAAAGTTTTTAAAAAGAAAAAAAAATTATAACATAATAATATAAATAATAATAATGTTTTTTATAATCTGACTTTTATATTAACATTAACATAAATACCCCTAGATTCCAATTCCCCCAGGGTTAACAATGACGCTTATTCTAACAAGTAGGATGTGATCCTGGATCCTTTGTTGATTCTGGATTTTTAATCAACCAATTATAATCATCTGATGGCATCAGTGTGTGTGTGTCAACCAAACCCGCCTCAATCCATTGTGAAATCTTTCCTTCCTTGTAAACCAAAATATAATATTATAAATGTATTTATTAAATTAAATGTAAAAAACATTCCAGTCCAACGCCTTAACCATGGAGCCACCATTTCCACCATTTTAATTTATATATAGTTTGTCTTATCTCATGTTGTGAGCCAATGTTAATCCAGTAAATCGACTACACACACTAATGACATCAGATGGTTATGATTGCTTGACTGAAATGTTGATTCAGGATTAACAAAGGATGTTTAATCCAGGATCACATCCTACTCTGCAAAATCACATCCACCAACAATGACAAAGGGCATTTATTTCAAGAGTTGCATTTAGCCCCAGATAAATAACACTGCGAGGATATCGAAGATTAAAAAAAAATGTATACTGATGCATAGTATACTGAATAATGGCTATACTAGGATCATAATTCATTTCCCACAGTAAGAGTGAGGTATTAACATTCAGTATGTTTCCAGGTCAGATAATGAAAAGAGAGTTGCCTGTTAGGTGATGCTGACCTTTTAACCTTTAGGACAAAAGTAACCAGGCTTAAACACCTCAATGCACAGAGAAAACATGACAACTGAGACAGCTGCAAGACACGGCGCAGTGACACCGACTGCAGGGAGAGTAAAAGCTGCGGGATTAACATACAGCGAGCATAAATAAGTTATCCTGCCAGGCTATTACACTGAGCTGTGATAAATTATACAATAATTCATGCCTTTAGTGGCGTTTCAGCGGGTCTTCGAGATTGGTTAACCTTTAATAAAGTAAAGTAACTAAAACCATAACCCTAAAATCGCGAGGCACAGCAGTGTTGAATGCTCGTTGCTAGGTTAATAGTTAGGCATCCATGCTTTTAGACGCCATTCGTGTAAAAGTATGTTTGAAAAACAGTATTTGCTTACATTTATCACCTCGGACACGAACCAGAGGTCTCGTCCGAAGTTTTATGTCATCAAATCTGTCTCACGTTCAGTAACCCCTGTCCGCTCGCTAAATGTAAGCTAATAGCTAACAACAACGATAACATGCTATAAAAATACTTCTTTTTCCTCTATAACTCAATAAGTTTCCTTTCCTGCTGTTCCGTCCACTGGATTGGTTTCATTATGTTCCTAAAATGCTTTAAAGTTGTGGCTCTAATTGCATCATCAGGTTCTGCGCTCCTACTGGTTCTAGATTTGATAGTCGTTTTAGAAGAAGTCACACTGCAGGAAGATGTGTGAAACCTTCTAATACTGACATTATTTTATCTAAGGGAAAAAAATGATCGTAACATCTATTAATCGACTGTCGGTGTACATATCTAACTAGAAATTGTTTAGGATTTATAATTTTTGTCCTAGAAGACCAAAATGTGTAAGCTGAGGTTTAGACAGCCAATTTAATTGATCCGTGCTGATCTAGATTCTTTATTATAACAGCTACTGTATAATCTTCACAGGAAATAACTGTATTTTGGATATTGACAGAGAACCATCAGTCTAATATAATCTAATAATTATATATGTGTGTGAAGTCCCACTCACGTTGGTCATAGCCCAGAGAAGTGTGCCTGAGCCGTCCATGTTCGAGATAAAGTCACGGTAGAACTTCATCTTGACGTTGCAGTGCTGGAACGAGAGGATGCCGATGCCCCTGAAGATAAGGAAGACGGTGCGCTGGGCAGCTACAGCACGTAACAACAAGAGTAGCATCTCCCTTACACAGCCCTCCACCACGTCACGCTCAAACGGGCTGTCCATGCTCAGGGCGCTGAAATTGAGCTGCACCACCGGAATGTCCCCTGCTGTGTGTCATCAATGTCAGAAAGCTCATTGAGACCACTAGTGGCTTTACTCAGATTTCTCTATACACTTAAAGATGGTTGTTGAAGGTGAATTTTTCAAAATCTAAAAATCTAAATTGAAATAAATAAACTTTATAGGCAAAAGTATTAGGACACCGGACTAACAATTCCCCTGTGAAAGACGAAGAAGATGTTATCAGTAAAGATGTGCTGGTAAAATATTGGACTTGTAACGTTTGGCTATATGGTTTACACCTGGAAAACAACTGGATTAACCCTAGACTGTGGAATTTTATTTATATAGAGCTTTTCACTGTAGACATTGTCTCAAAGCAGCTTTACACAAATCCAGATGTTGGTTTAGATCTTTAATGTGGAAACCAGATTTGACAATTACAAACTTATCTACTTTATCTTACGCTATTTATCGCTAGGCTGGGACCCACGGGGGTTCTTAAGAAATATTGATGTAGGCCCCCACCACCCTCCGCTTATAACATTTAATGTACAATATATGAGCATTGAGGTCTACATGTAATCTAAATGTAATAAATGGACTAAACCATTTTTAGGAAGGGGGAAGCTGAGTTATTTGAAAAACTTCTCATGTAATTGCATGTTTCTATAGTTTTTTAATTAAAATCTCTGGCATACAAGTAAATATTAGAAATTTTACTAGGCCCTGTCACTAGGTGCTGGTAGATGCCACCATATGCAATACAACCATATACATGTATTATCTGTTTGGGAGGTCTGTAGTGATGGTCCGTTTATGATCTAATTAACGAATCGTATCAAAGAACAATTTGTTAATTTAGACTGCGCATGTGCATCCTATAGCTCGTGTACGGGAACATGATTCGTTCATCGACCGAGACATTACGTGACAGCCTTAATATATATACACACACATACATACATACACACTGCATATATTATATTAATTGTAAGCCAGAGATTTTTAATTAAAAAAAAACAGAAACATACAATTTGATAAAAGAAGATTTCCGAATATCTGATCTACACCCCTCTTTAAAAATAGTTTATTCCATTTATTGCTATTACATTACATGTGGGCCTCTCATATGTGGTACAATAGAAGCAGAGGGTATTTTTTTTTAGGGCCTCCCCTGGATCCTTTAGCTACGGCACAGCCTAGCGATAAATAGTCATTAATAATTTCCATTACCTACAATTTGGCCTTGGTTGATTAACAGTTTTGTTTTATTCTAACTGTGATCAACATTTGCATGAAGTATTAATACATAACATTGTAATTCTATTCGGCTGAATGATTTATTAAATTTGCTGAACGAAATTCAAAGATCCTAACTTCCTTTCAGGAAAACACCAGATCAAGAAAAAGAAATCCATGCCTAATTTTCTGTCCATTATCTATAATAGAGAACTAAAATGTGTCTATTTTTCTTTAAGCTAAAAAAAAGAGATGCACATATTCACCTGCAGCGAGTGGTTTGGTCTGTTTAAGACCATGGAACTGGCTAAGTTTCTCAGTTAAGATGAAGACTGGCCTTTGATAAAGGACATACTTGCTGCCTATATCCAATTTCTGCTGCGAGAAGGTGAAGACACCGAGTCCAGCGATGCACACTCCCTAAAAAAAATAACAATTTAACCACTGTTTTTCTTTGTCCTCTAAAAAACATCAAGGAACTCACAGAAACTGTATTTAACCCTGAAAAAACGACTGTTTTATGTCTGTGGATAAAATCTTCCACCAAATGAAACTTCTGTAGAAAGATATCAGATATAAATCAGCAAATAAATCGCTAAAATCCTGGAGCTTTAAAAATGAAAATTTGTAGTAGTTTTTATTAGAATTAAGGTTGATTAACAGATTTATGCAAAAAAAAAAAAGGTTTTACAGTAAATTCTTTAAGTGGATGTTTTTATCTACGAACATAGAAGGGGTAAGAAGGGGTAGTGAATTTGCTGACATTGTTTGCTTGACCTGTTTGAAGCTTTCAAAATTATATTTCCTGAAACTGTCAGTGCAAATCTGCAAATATTTATAATGTGCACATTTCTACAGTGTAATTACACACAAACACACACTACATAAACACACAAGATGTGCAAGTGAGTTCAGCTGCTGTCATGATTGCTCCATATTATGTTCTTGCTTCATTTTTCTTATTTAATGTGTTTTGTTGCCTGTCGTACCGTCTATGGTTATGTACGTGACAAGTACAGTCAGTAATGTCGTTTTCTTTCTAGAGTTTACTGTAGATATGCAATCTTAGCTGATGATTTGAATCAAAGTAAATTTTTCTGGGATTCTGGGATTTCTGGGAAATTTTGATCCATACCTGACTATATCCTCTGACTTGCAGTGGTTGCTTAAGTACTTAAGAAGAAGGGTCCGAGCCACAGCAATGTCAAGTAGCCCTGCGGTGACTCTGCGGTCTGTGGTGACCCTGCGGTCTTCGGTGATCCTGCGGTCCTCAGTGACCCTGGTGTCCAGGGTGACCCTGCGGTCTACGTTCACCCTGTTGTGGTGACCCTACGGTCTGCGGTGACCCTGCAGTGACCCTGCGGTGACCCTGCGGTCTACGTTCACTACGTATCCTGCGGTCTGCGGTGACCCTGCGGTCTACGTTCACCCTGTGGGTATGTGGTGACCCTGCGGTCTGCGGTGACCCTGCAATCTACGTTCACCCTGTGGTTATGTGGTGATCCTGCGGTCTGCGGTTACCCTGAGGTCTGCAATGACTTAGGGTCTGCAATGACTCTGCGGTCTGTGGTGACCCTGCGGTCCACAGTGACCCTGGGGTCTGGGGTGACCATGTGGTTATGTGGTGACCCTGCGGTCTGCGGTGACCCTGCGGTGACCCTGCGGTTTGTGATGACTCTGTGGTCTGCGAAGACCCTGCAGTATGTGGTAACCCTGCGGTCTGCGGTGATTCTGTGACCCTCCCGGTCTGCTGGGACCCTGACCCCAACTCTGACCCCAAAGACTATAATGTTTGAGGATAATAACAACTTCTTTAATCCGTTTAAGTAGATTGATGTTTTACAGAATATTATTTCTTTCTAATCAGTTTTGCTTACATAATGTCATGGTTGGGGTTTACATTTACGGCATTTGGCAGACGTCCTTATCCAAAGATAATGATTTATTTCATGTGTCCCCTTTTGTTTAGTATATATAGCCCTCTTGTTGCCTTTGTCCTTTGTCTTTTATTGTGTCCTGTACTGCTGTTGGGTGAGATCATGTGAGTCATGTCAATTTGTAGTCTAGTTTATATTTATTGTTTTGCCATGTCGATCGTTTCATAAAGCTGCCCTCGGGTATTAATATTCCCCAACAGTGGATTCATTACAGAGAACTTTTTGCTTTTACTTCACCTTGCATCACTTACCTTGTGCATAGACATGTGCTTTTCGATAAACGCCGACACATTCGCCCAAATGTTATCCACATCTATGCAGGAAGAAACACATGATGTAATTGCTTAGAAACGTTTATATTCCTTTTTTTATGATAATTTAATTACGATCGTCAGTTAAAATAACTGGGGGGCGTATGAAGGTGTGGGTAAGGTTGCAAAAGGTGGTAAATCCGTTCGTCTTCTATACCCGCTTATTCCCTAATTTGGGGTCACAGGGATCTGCTGGAGACTATCCCAGCCGTCTCTGTAAGGACAAAAGTTAGGAGGGGGACACCCTGGACAGGTTGCCAGTCCATCACAGGGCCACACACACTTACACTCAGTGTAAACTCCACACAGAAAGGACACAATGCTATTATTGTGAAAGCAGAAATATATCGTATGATGTAATGATTTTTAAAAATATAATTGACTGACTATTAATTAGGAACAGTATTAATTTGCATAAAGCAGAAATTCAGCAGCCAAACCAAATATTGTATTTTATATTAAATATACTAAATTTAGTTTAAATGCTTAATTGCTACTGCAAATAAAGTAGTTATTCAAGTTTGAAATAACAAACTGCATCCCATAATAACAAACATTAGATTACTACTTGGATTGTATATCCCATAATAATAATAACAAACATTTACAGCATTTGGCAGACGCCCTTATTCAGAGCGACTTACATTTATCTCTCAAGGGCCCACAGTGGTGGCTTGGTGGTGGCGGGTTTTTCTGGTATCAGTCCAACACCTTAACCACTAAGACACCACTTACTTAAAACCCAGACCACCACTTCCAAACACCTTAACCACTAAGCCACCACTTCCAACACCTTAACCACTAAGACACCACTTCCAACACCTTAACCACTAAGACACCACTTCCAACACCTTAACCACTAAGACACCACTTCCAACACCTTAACCACTAAGACACCACTTCCAACACCTTAACCACTAAGACACCACTTCCAACACCACTTCCAAGACCTTAACCACTAAGACACCACTTCCCACTAAACCTTTGCAACCTGATTGGACATTACCGTTCTCGCTTAGCTGAGACAGAGTTGGAAAACGGTTCCGTTCTGTCTCCGATACCACGGCCAGCAGGGCGTCTGTCATTCCGATAAAACCGTCTCTAAAATTAACAAATCAGAAACTGATTCTAAAAAAAAATGCGTCTAGACTCTGAGCGCAGTTAGTTCTATTCCCTCCGCGCGAGCGCAGCAATCTTAGCGCGTTGCTATGGAGAGATGACGCAATCCAGTGGCGCGGCCTCAACCTCCCGCGTTGTGATTTTAATACAATAGCCAAAGACGGATCTGTCTCATATGAGTATTATAAAGTATTTAAACTATTATAAAGTATTTCATTATAAAGTATTTAATCTATTATTAAGGGGGCTGAGGCTGAGGCAAATGTCTTAAATAAACCACCAATTTTGTAAGCGAGTCAAAAAAGTCAAAATTTCCATCCGTCTTCAACTCGATGTGCAACATTATGGTTATTATTATAAGAAATACCACGTATACATATATATACACATACACATATATATAAATATACACATATAAACATACACATATATATAAATATAAATATACATACATACATATATACACATATATACACATATATACATATACACACATATATATATATAAATAAATATAATTTTATTGTGCAATAACATTCTTCCACCATTATTTTTATATTTGCCTGGTATTTAATTTTATTTTATTTCTTGCTTCTTCTCAAAATCGATGCATTTTTTTTTTAAACTCTGCAAAAGGAAGACAAACGTTTAAGACATTTTTTTGGAGTTTTTGTGATGTTGAGTTCTTGCGTCATGTCCCGAGCAGGTGGCTGTCCTTGACCCGTGCGATTACTCACCTCATGCAGAACTAGACTGTTCTCAAGTCCTACCCAATCAGTCTCGGAGATGGTTGTCCAAGGCACTTGAGGACTTGCGTCTTACACAGCTGCTTAGAGGAACCCATGGTTGTTGAGTGTCCGCAAGTGTGTGCACAAGGTTTGAAGAGTCAAAGTATTTGTAAAGCTTTGAAATTGGCATTTACTAATGACAGCTGTTGCCATGCATCAGATCCAACGAGCTAATTTAGGTCTGAAACCTTGTAAAAAGAATCTGAGACTCTGGAACTCTTAGGGTGCCCAAACTTTTGCACAGTGCCATAAAAATGGTTTGTTTGTTTGTTTTTATATTTGTATTTATGGCATAAAAAGTAACTATGCGTCAATGTTTGCTGAAAATATTGTGCTTTTTTTCCATTTCCAAGAGAGACTGTGTTAACATCTTTTCAATTAGAAAATCACCAAAATCTGTTATTTATCAAGGGGTGCCTAAACTTTTGCATAAATAAGACTGTATGTAACATTTCTAAATTTTATGTCTATATATAATCACTTAGTGTTTATATAAAATAAGCTGAAAGGATGAAAACATTACATGTCACTTACAATTATTGACAAATTAAAAGGCCTGAATTTTGTGAGTGACATCAAGAACATCTGGACATACAGTCACAATTTTACGGCGGTACAATACAGGTGGTTTTTATGTTCCCGAATTAAATTGTACATAAATGGGTCAAGAAAAACAGACGTTTATGTCTGAGATTCATTTTAAATTGTAATGCAGAGACGGCTGGGATAGACTCCAGCAGATCCCTGTGACCCCAAATTAGGGAATAAGCAGGTATGAATGAATGAATTAAAACAATTAAATGGATTTTTTTTTTACACGTGCTTAATTGCAAACACAAATGATTTACACTATTATGTGGTACAGTGGAGCAGCACAGTGGCTTAGTGGTTTGCACTGTTGCCTCACAGCAAGAAGGTCCCGGCTTTGATTCCTGGGCAGGGGTTATTCTGTGTGGAAGTTTGCATGTTCTTCCAGTGCTTGTGTGGGTTTACTCCGGGTTCTCCGGTTTCCTCCTCCCGCAACCAAAAGCATGTATATCGGGTTAATTGGTGATTCTAAATTGCCCATGTGAGTGTGTGTTTGTGACCCTGTGATGGACTGGTGGCGACATGTCCAGGGCCTTTCGCCCTTTCAGAGACGGCTGGGATAGACTCCAGCAGATCCTCATGACCCAGATTTAGGAAATAAGCGGGTATAGAAGATGAATAAATGAATGTGGTACAGTATAAATATTTGTGACCCGAAGGCTACGTTCCAACTACGAGGCTTATTTTTTCACATTTCCTATTTTTGTTTAATTATATATATATATATATATATATATATATATATATATATATATATATATATATATATATATATATATATATATATTGTAAAGCTGTTCAGATTGTTGTTTTAAATGTGGCCAATATTATATTTCCAATGTGAACTGATCTTAATCCTAACCTGACCTACATTAGCAAAAGAACAAATTCTCCGTCTCACTCAGCGTGTAACGAACTCCCACGGAGGCAAGACACATTTTGAACCCAAGTGCAGTTTATTTACAAAGTGACTATTTACAGAAACACTGGACAAAACAACAAACGTCAATTAAACTGAACTTGACTGGACTAAACTAGAAACAAACACATGACACAAACGCTTAGCACGAACACCTAGCACGAACGCTTAGCATGAACATTTAGCATGAACATTTATCACGGACACTTAGCACGGACATTTAGCAAAATACTACAAAGATGATTTTTAATACTTTAACACATTGCAATCTGTAAAATGTTCTTTTCTTTATTTAATTCAATCCGCTACCTGCTGATTTTAAATTGTGTTGACTTGATTGGATACAAAAACAGTATGTACTACATTCAGGTTCGTACTTTCCGTCCGGGTGGTATGAATGAAATTTGGATGTACTACATCCGCCATGTTGAGTCTATCTCAGCTGTCATTAGGTAAAAGGCAGGGGTACACCCTGGACAGGTCACCAGTCCATCCCAGGGCCACATACGGACAAACAACCACTTACACACACACTCACTCCTATGGGCAATTTAGAATCACCAATCAATTCAACATACATGTTTGTGGACTGTAGGAGGAAACCGCAGAACCTGAGGTAAACCCACACAAGCACAGGGAAGACATGCAAACTCCACTGTAGGGCAACAGCGCTAACCACTAAGCTACCACACTGCCCCCTAATCCAGATATGTGAAGGTTAAAGGTAATAATCAAATATAGAATAGAATCTTTAAAGAACACATGGATGTGATGGTCAGGTGTCCCAGCACATGTCAATGTCCTATATACATTAATCATCAGAATCAGGAACTTTATTGTTATTTGACTTTTCAGAGCATTAATTTACCGTCACTATGATTATTTAGTAATATGTAGGGGAAGTGGTAGCACAGTGGTTTAGATGTTGGAATGATACCTGGAAGATTAGGGTTTGAATCCCAGCACCACTAAGCTACCACTGCTGGGCCCCTAGTGAAGACCCTTAACCCCCAATTGCTAAGTTATATAATTATCAAATGCTGTAAATGTATTTATTTGATGGTATAAATTGTATAGATTATCAATGTAGAGAACCTTATAAATGTTCTCTGTTTCACTTGTGTCACATTTTTTTTTTTAAAATGTAGTAAAATTTCAGTCGTTTCCTCTATATGTCTGGATAATTTCTTTAATTCCTTGACTAAAGGATCGATCCTTGGGTTTAAAGAAGTTGCACACTTGGCCGGGGGCAAAAATCGCCAAGTTTGCACTTACTTGAATATACCACTGGGTATTTTTAAAAAAAACAAACATAATTTGGAAACAAAAGGAAGCATTTTTTTTTTTAGTTAATTCACAAATTATAGATCTTCTTCCAAAGTCTTTAAATCCCATTATACTTCCACATGCAGTAAACGATACAGAGTACCAGCTTCTACTCTGCATTTTACAGAACGGTCAGTTACGCATTGGTTTCCCAAAACTTGCAAAACACACGAGTTTTTAAAATCAAACGATCACATCGGGTTCCACGCTTGTTAGCACAGAAATCAGGACAAATGTAGCAGATTTTCCCAATTGTTCTTCAACTGTCTGGTTGGGATGAAGCTCTTGAACCGCATATATTATTTCCCCGCTATCCGATTGGCTGATTTAAATGATTACAGTTGCGAGATGAATTGGTGTTCCGAATATCATCGATCAGCACATGTTAGACAAAATTGCTGTTTTTCCATCTTACATTTTGCTCCACACTATATTTCCAAAAGTTTGTGGACACCTCATTATCAGATCTACATATGATTCCTCTCTAAAATTTGGAAGCACACAGTTGTCTAGATCTAAGAGACTAAAAAAACTGTTCCAGCATGACAATGTCCCTGTGCACAAAACCCAGGAGTTCCAGACATGCTGTGTTCTGATTGGAGTGTTCTGGACAAAAGCCTGATCATAACACTACTGGACACCTTTGGGATGAACTGGAACACAGACTTCCTTACCTGATGTTAGTGTCTGATCTCACTAATACTATTGTAGCTGAATAAACACACATCTCACATTCAAGCTCCAAATTGTAGTAAAAAGTCTTATTCGAAGAGTGAAGATTAATTTAACAACAAAATATGGAGAAAGTCTAGAATAAGAGGTTTGAAATCGCATGGGGAGGTGGAGGCTTAATGGTTATGGTGTTGAACTAATACCAGAAAGACCAGGGTTCGACTTCCAGAACCACTAAGCCACCACTATTGGGCCCCTGTGCAAGGCCCTTAACCCCTAATTGCTCAGTTATATAAAAATAGAGATAAATGTAAGTCGCTCTGGATAAGGACGTCTGCCAAATGCTGTAAAAGTAAAGTGATGTTTTTGTAATGTTTAGGTGTCCACAAAATTTTAGCAATATAGTTGAACTTACACAGATCTTCATGGCTGTATAAACAAATGAATAGACTGGAAACAAAGAAGAAAAATGGTTCATTTCCTTCTGTTACATTACAAGAAACGTTCATGATTCAGACAAGCAGAAGCAAAAACAAAAAGCTACAATAGCAAAATGTTTCATTACTAACGAGAAAAGAAATGATATGGTTCTTTTCAGAATCTTAAGCCTTAAACCAAAAAAAAATGTTTTATTGCTTTTACAACACCAGATCATCTTCATCCAAAACAATTAATTCAGTAGCAAAAGTCTGCTACCTTATTCTTGGCTGGCAAAGCCCAAAGCGCCGGTCACTATGTTAAAACATGGGCAGTAACACTTTCCTGTTCCATAAAATACATGAAATCCACTCGTATTCGAGTGCTTCGAATTATAATACCAACTAACAATTTTCTCCTCCTCTCTGAATTAAGAGCTTCGTTTAACAGAGCAGGTCATGTCTTCCAGAAGTTCGGATTCTGCACCATTCGTCTCTGAAAGTTTTCATACCTGGACGGGAGGGCAAAAGAAAATAAGAACTGGTGTAGAAGAATCTGCACACAAAACGGCTAGAGATGAGACATCTATGCAAATCAGTGACTGGTAGCTGAACCAATCCAAGTCAAATAAACACTCCAGCATAGAACACCAAACTTTTGCAGTTGTAACTAATTTAGCTAAACCATAACGCCGGGTTTACACTGTGCGATTTTGGCCACGATTTGCTCGTCCAAGATAAATTTGGGAATCCTATAAGACTCCTATAACCTTACGCTAAAATATGTTATCTTTGTTTGCTAGTTTCAAGTTCAAGGAGCTTTATTGTCATTTCAGCCATATATAGCAGATGCAGTACACAGTGAGATGAAATAACGTTACTCCAGGACCCCCTGGTGCTAAACAGAACACAGAATTTCACAAAACAATAAAGAGCCACTGAACAGAATAGACATAAAGTGCATGTGTGCAGTTTGACATATTGACAATCAGATAATTAATGGCTAAAGTTTTGGGCTACCAACCGGAGGATTGTGGATTTCGATTCCCAGCACCACCAATTTACAACTGTTGGGCTCCTGAGCAAGGCCCTCAATCCTCAATGGCTCAGTTGTATAAATAAGCTAAATGTAAGTCGCTCTGCCCAATCCCAGAAATGTAATTTTCAAACTATTTCCGGCAGTGAGACGTCTCCTACGACGACCGTCTAACCGAGAACCAATAGAATCCTGATAACCCAATTAGTGCAACAACTTCAAACTGCCTCTGGAAAATATATAAACGAGTCCCGTGGACAGAACAGCAAGAGGAGAAACGCATCTTAACTGTTGTATCCTACAATAGAGCGCAATGATGGCTTTGTTTTCAGGTGCGTGAAACACACATCTCCTAGAAATCCTGCAGGATCTAGCTATGATGCAGCGCCCCTGGAGCAGGAGGAGTGAAGGGTCTTTCTCAAGGACCCAGCAGTGGCTGGCTGGGAGTGGTGGGGCTTAAACCAGATCTTCCTGGTGTTCGGATCAACAACTCACCGTAACTATTCGAAACTACAACATGTCTAAAGTGTTTTGTTTGCCACATGCATCAGAGTTTCAGGTAACGGTTCATGGGCGCGAGACCTGAAGCTGAGCCTGCAAAAAGCGACGCCTGAACTTTCATTTTGTTACAACCTTTTAGTTAGAAAATATAATTTTTGGATCTCCTCTTCAGTTTTGGAGAAACACTCACCATTTAATAATGGAGCTAGCTGGAACATACATTTCCGAGGGGTTTGGAGTCATCTGAGCTTGTGACAAGGCAAAAGAGGAGGTGAAGTTGTACAGGCTCTCCAACATCTTCTGGGTGAACTATTCAGAGTAGAACACAAGGTTCTTACTCTACTGGCTGATATTAAGCAAACCAAAGATCACACACAAACATGTAAAGGTCTGTTGGTCACCTGTGTGAAAGAATCCACAGTGGAGACAGTTGCATTGGAAACTGGTGTCTGTTGAGCGAGTTGGTCAAGAGGTTCAACAGAAACCCCAACCTGAGCCACTGAGGCGGCCTGTGGGGCAGCCATCATACCGAATGGATGAGTTCCTCCTTCACCTAGAGAAGACAGAGATGCATCATCATCGGTTGTACACACACACACACACACACACACCAATAACTTTTGCGTAGGATATGCACAATATTTGTTTGTGTGGTTCCAGATCCATCCTGGCTAAAACAACCGATTCTTTATATGATTCATGATCTACGACTCCTCCTGTTCTCTCAGATCGGTTGAGTCTTAAGTTTCCTTGTTTCTAACAACAATATAGATTAATTAGAACCGAAAATCACATTATTTAGTTAGTTTTGTATTAACAAATAGCTAAATGAGTTGTGTAGGAAACTTCCTGCATGGGCAGACACATAAGAGACTCAAAGTCATGGCTATCGATTCATCTGATTCATCTGAACCCTGGGATTCAGCAGCTCCTTCAGACTAGTAGCATGTAGCGAAACTTGAAGTGTGTAAGAGATTCATGAGCCCAAGGATTTGCTGAATTCTAGGGATTCAGTGAGTGCCCTCTAGTGGAATACAATGGCAAAAGCAGTCCGAATCTTTACTGACTCAAGTAAATCGAAGAACTAGTGAGATTCGGATCCGTTCAATGAGTGATTCAGAGGGATTTCGTATCTCTATTTTGGAGGTTCCTGTGCATGTAAAGTCCTGAGGGGAACACAAAAACGCTCATGCAGAAATATAAATCAGCCTTGTTTGGTCAGGTGGACTTATACTGCACGCAAGTGTGTGAATTTGTGTGTTTTTTACATTTGTTTGCATCAATTTTAAATAAGATGGTGACGTGTCATTATGTGGTTCCCTCATTATAATAATACACTCTGAACTGTTGAACTGTACACCAAACTATTCGACTTATTGCCCTGTAGGGATTTTAAAGGGTAATGAGATTATTTTGAGCCCTTGAATACCTTTAAGACTTTTTTTTGCCGTCAGACTGCTTTAGGTTTATTTTTTACTCCGAATAAGTCCGTTCTTGGAGCAATATGGTAAGGAGTTACCCCTGACGACTGCCTCTTCACAGGCGAAAGTTGCTGATACTGTAGTAAACTTACCAGCTTTCAGGCCAGAGATTTTAAAAATAGCACTTGGCTTTTCGTTGGTGATGAAGCCCAGCAGCTGCCACACCTGGCCCACACTGGGATCCGGGAACGAGAAATAAACAGCGCCTCCCATGCCAGCGGGAAAAGGCACTGTGCCCAGCATGAACACCACTACATGGTTTACATTCTCATAATCCGGCAGATTGAACACAAATTTATCCCCAGCGACCTGCTGGGCGTCAGTCTGGACCTTCAACGCAAAAGTGAGGAGAATGTTTGAATAAAAATGAGACCGCAATGACTACAACACATCACAACACCACTAAACTACACCATAACCCCATTTTATCCTACTCTACACAAGCCTCAATCATAACACACCTCCATTACACTACAACATAACCCCATTCCATCCCTACACTACACCTACCCCATAATCATACCTACCACACACCCCTACACTACAACATAACCCCATTCCATCCTACACTACACACCCCTACATCATCCCACACCTACACTACACCATAACCCCATTCCATCCTACACTACACACCCCTACATCATCCTACACACCTAACCACACTACACACCATAACCCCCATTCCATCCTACACACTACACACACCCCTACATCATCCTACACACACCTACACTACACTATAACCCCATCCTCACATACATCACCCCTACACACACCACACATACACTACACACACCCCTACATCATCCCACACCTACACCATAACCCCATTCCGTCCTACACTACACTACACACCCCCACATCATCCCACACCTACACTACACCATAACCCCATTCCATCCTACACTACACTACACACCCCTACATCATCCCACACCTACACTACACCATAACCCCATTCCATCCTACACTACACTACACCACCCCTACACATCCCATCATCCCACACCTACACTACACTCATACCCCATCCTACACACCTACATCTACACCCCTACACTACACATAACCCCATTCCATCCTACACTACATCACACCCCCTACACATACATCATCCCACACCTACACTACCATAACCCACACTACACTACATAACCCCCCATCATCACATCCTACACTACACACCCCTACATCATCACCCACACCTACACTACTACACTATAACCCCATTCCATGCCTACCATCATCCCACCCCTACACTACACTATAACCCATTCCCTCCTACCATACACACCTCCCCACACTACACTACACACCCCATCTACATCATCCCACACCTACACTACACCTATAACCCCCATTCCATCAACTACACTCACCCCACTACCCACCACCCCCCCTACACATAACCCCATCCACCACCTACACTACACACCTACACCTACACTACATAACCCCATACACTACACTACACCCCTAACCCCTACAACTACACTACACACCCCTACATCATCCCACACCTCCCACACTCCACAACACACATAACCCCATTCCATGCTACCTACACTACCCTACACACACCCTACACCTACACATCCCACACCTACACTACAACATAACCCCATTCCATGCTACACACTACACTACACTACACACCCCTACATCATCCCACACCTACACTACAACTCCACATAACCCCTATTCCATCCTACACTACACACTCCATCCACACCTACACTACACCCCAACCACCCCCATCCTACCACACACCCCTACATCATCCCACACCTACACTACAACTATAACCCCCTTCCATCCTACACCTACACTACTACACACCCCTACATCATCCCACAACCCCTACACTACACCATAACCCCATTCCATCCTACACTACACACACTACACCCCCTACACATCATCCCACACCTACACTACAACCTTAACCCCATTCCATCCTACACTACACTAACACACCCTACCTACATCATCCCCACTACCTACACACTACACTACATAACCCCATTCCATCCTACTACACTACACACCCCTACATCATCCCACTACACTACCCCACACTAACACCATAACCCTACCACATACACTTCCATCCACTACACTCACACACCTACACACCCCTACATCCACATACCTACCATCCCACCCTACCTACACTACAACCACTAACTACCCCATCCATCCATACACCTACACTACACTACACACACCTACACTACACCCCATTACCATCCTACACTACACACCCCCTACACAACCTACACTACACCATAACCCCATTCCATCCTACATACTACACACCCCTACACATTCATCCCACACCTACACTACAACCATAACCCCATTCACATCCTACACTACACTACACACCCCTACACATCATAACCACATCCCCCATACACTACACCTACACCTACACAACCCCCCATTCCCAACCTACACTAACACCTTAACCCCATTCCATCCTACACTACACTACACACCCCTACAACATCATCACCCCACCTACACTACATCCCCTACACTAACTACACTAAACCCCCCTCCATCCTACACTACACTAACACACCCCCTACATCATTTCCCTCACCCACACTACAACCTTAACCCCATTCCATCCATCCTACACTACTACACTACACCCCCAACATCATCCCATTCCACTTACACTACACCTTAACCACATTCACCGTCCGTCCTACCACACTACACTACACACACCCCTACATCATCCCATACCTACACTACACCTTTAACCCCATTCCATCCTACACTACACACCCTACATCATTCCTCACCTACACACCTACACCATAACCCCATTCCCCATCCTACAATACACACCCCTACACTACAACCATAACCCTAATCCATCCTACACTACACACCCCTACATCATTCCTCACCCACACTACACCTTAACCCCATTCCATCCCTCACACTACAACCCCTACACACCACCCCTACATCATCCCATCACATCCCTACACTACACCACCTTAACCCCTACCATAACCCCATTCCATCCTACACTACACTACACACCCCTACATCATCCCACACCTACACTACACCCTAACCCCATTCCATCCTACTAACACACTACACCCCCCTACACATCATACCCACCACACCTACACTACACCATAACCCCATTCCTCCACACCTACACCATGAACCCTACCTCCTACCCCTACACTACACTACACACCCCTACATCATCCCATACCTACACTACACCTTAACCCCATTCCATCCTACACTACACACCACCACCTACATCCCCATCCTCACCCCTAACTACACCATAACCCCACCTTCCATCCTACCCACTACACCCTACATCATTCCTCACCCACACTACACCTTATTAACCCCATTCCATCCTACACTCACTACACCCCCCCATCCATCCCACACTTACACTACACTTAACCACATTCCGTCCTACACTACATAACCCCTAATCATCCCCATACACACTACACACCCCTACCCTTAACCCCCATCACATCCTACACTACACACCCCTACATCATTCCCCACCACTACCCATAACCCATTCCATCCTACAATACACACCCTACACTACACATAACCCTAATCCATCCTACACTACCACACCCCTACATCATTCATCCCCACCACTACACCCTTAACCCCATTCCATCCACACACTACACTACACTACACCCCCCACATCATCCCACACCTACACTACACTTACACCACACATTCCGTCCTCACTACACACCACCCCTACATCATTCCTCACCACACACTACACCTTAACCCCATTCCATCCTACACTACACTACACCTACCCCACATCATCCCACACCCTACATCACACCATAACCCCATTCCATCCTACACTACACACCCCTACATCATTCCCACACCTACACTACACCTTAACCCCATTCCATCCTACACTACACTCCCACACCACCTACACTCATTCCTAACACCTACACCCACTACACACTTAACCCCATTCCATACACACCCCTACACTACACACCCCTACATCCATTCCCACACCTACACTACACCATAACCCCATTCCATCCTACACTACACACCCCTACATCTTCCTACACACCTACACTACACCTTAACCCCTATTCCATCCACTACACTACACACTCCTACATCATCCCACACCTACACTACACTTTAACCCCATTCCATCCTACACACTACACACCCCACCCCCTACATCATCCCACACCTACACTACAACATAACCCCATTCCATCCTACAATACAACCCCTACATCATCCCACACCTACACTACACCATAACCCCATTCCATCCTACACTACTACACACCCTACATCATCCCATACCTTTACACTACACCATAACCCCATTCCAACTCCCACCCCCACACCACATCACCCTACACACAATACACCACACCCCCACACTACACCACCCCACCCACCCCACAAACACACCTCCACCCCATTCTACAATACACCACAAACCACCCACCCCACCCACCCCACAATACCCATCACTAAAGTCTATCTTTATTCTTAAGCTAAATAAAGCTACAAAGAGACCTGGATTTTTAATCTAAACAAAGCTACAAATAAATATCTGTATTTTTTTAAATAAATAAAGGCAAAAATAAATATGGCCGATGCCCAGTTATTGATTCTTATCGGTTCTCACCAATCTGCCTGCAACGAGACACCCGAACATGATCAGCTGTCAGTCTGATCTCCGGTGCGCTGCTGCTTTACTGAATTACTGTTGTTGTTGTTGTTGTTGTTGTTTTTAAACAAAGAAAATGTCCCGGAAAATCTAATCATAGCTTCATGACGGTTCGTTTAGCCGCCAGAAGACAACCATTATAACCAGTCTGATGAGTCCACAAGCGGATCACATCACAATTTAGGCATTTCTCTGTTGCTGGAAGTTTCCAAAAGAAGGCGGTCCATAAGCGCGAGCGGAGGATCTGAAACAAATGGCATACGACCCCGGAAGTAAAACGCGGAAGCGCGTGACTAGGGATGACACGTGGTTTTCGACGAATAGAAAAATTAGCTCATTTTTCAGTTAAGTCGTTTTAAAAATAATAATAATATTAATAATAACAAAAATAATTATAAAAGATAAGTATAAACAGATTATTAATATTATATTCATATAAATATGCCATATACATCGAAAGAAAAGAAATAATAAATAGTATTAGGTATTTCTTATAATAATTAATATACAAATAATAGTGGTATTTCCCTATTATTATTATTATTATTATTATTATAACTACCACTCAGCGATGTGCAGTTCGGGTCAGTATGTCCTTCTCTGATTCCTAAACACTATCAGAATTACTGACCTACATTTACAACCTAAATTCTAATACTTATTCCATTAAATTGTATTTATTTATTTATTCCCAACAGTTTATTCTCTTCATTTTGTAGTGGGGTTTTTTTTGCTGCACTGCTTCCTGTATGTGGATGTTAGATTTTTTTTTTGTCCAATCAGATTTCAGTTTCTTTGTGCTGCCATGTTAATCTAATCCGCTCAGGGTCTTCAGAATCAGTAGTGCTGCCCATGGAACTTAAACTATATTATATCAGTAATGGGACTCTTTCTTTAACCAATCAGATTTCAAATTCGTCTCACAGGACCTGTGATGTTAGCCCTTTTACATTCTCTGATTGGTTGGTCAGTTACAGCCATGTTCGACTAGCGAAACACGTCTGTTTCGATCAGCGCACATTAATACAAGTTGAATTATAATTTTTATGCTCACAACGGCTGACAGAGGAGGAGAAATTGACTTGGTCTCGAACATACCTAAAAATACGTTTTCAAGGCAGATTTTTCCAGAAAAGTTAGACTTCATAAGTAGAGGTTGGCTCACCCTAAAGATAACTAGCTTGTCTCAGTTTATTCACCACTTCCAGACCAGTGCAGACACGCTGTAACTCTGGTGTACAGCCATTAAATGTATTATATATTTTATTTACATTGTTTATGTTTTTGTGATGTTATATTAATATTAGGATAAATATTCATTCTGAACTGCTCCAGATGTTGTACATGGTACAGTTGTGGTTGTAGTGTAGAGGTTTGGAGTTATGTAGACAGGGTTTCTTGCTTTGGTAAATATGGTTCCTCCCCTCAATACGCGAAAGATCTTCCTGTCTGTAATGCCACGCTGTGTTATATTGTGTTTTTGTATAGTATTGTATAGTAGGACCAGGTACGAAATGCATCGCCCGCCACTGCTACTACCATTATTATTCATTTTGTTAATGCGTAAATAATAAAAAGCTTTCAACTGCAATTAAGAAATGTGATAACACAGTGTTCTAAGGGGTTCGATTCCCAGCACCACCAAGTTACCACTGTTGGGCCCCTGAGCATGGCCCTAAATCCCCGATTGCTCAGTTTACATTTACAGCATTTGGCAGACGCCCTTAACCAGAGCGACTTACATTTATCTCATTTATACAAGGGTTGAGGGCCTTGCTCAGGGGCCCAGCAGTGGTGGCTTGGTGGAGCTGGGAATCGAACCCACGGTCTTTGGGTTGATAGTCCAACAACTAAACCATGAGCCACCACTTCAGTTGTATAATGTAAGTCGCTATGGATAAGGGTGTCTGACAAATGCACAGAATAATAAAATATTGCTGTGTTGAAAAAGTTTAGAAAGAGTGTTTATGATTACAGCAGAAGCTCCAGTGTAAATATTTACTGCCCAGTAAAGCAAAAGGGTCATGTTTTGGGCAGCTCCCACCAAGCTGCTACTGCTGGGCTCCTGATCAAGGCCCTTAACCCTGAATTGCTCAGATGGATTCATGAGAAAAGTCACCTGCCCACTAACCTTCTTAATCAATACATGGATCAACATGAATTAAAAACCTCACAGCTTCTAATCCAGGAGTCATCAGACTCTGTGCTGGAGGTCTGGTGGAGTTTACCTCCAACTCTAATCAAACACACCTGAACTAACTTAATATAGTTTTGCTAGGTATACCTCTAACCTGCATGCAGGTGTGTTGAGTGAGTTGGAGCTAAACTCTGCAGGACACAGACCCTTCAGGACCGAGTCCTGACCCCTGATCTAACCAGTTGTATAATCAGTCAGAAAGAAATTCTTATCCGAAATAGCAAAGTAAACAAGTAAAAATATTTTTTTTATTCTAGACAGAAAAGCTAACAAAAAAAGAACAAAAAAAAAAAGCTGACAAGAGTTGGCAGTTGATCTAAGCAACTTTAAAAGCTAAAAAGCGTCAACAGTCCAGGCTGTGCTGCCAAAAAGAAGGTGATCCGGTGACGAGCGCTCGTTTCTCGCCGTCTGGTGATGAGAAGTCATTAGCGAAGCCTGTCCCAGCGCCAGATAGACGCGTCGTCACACACGGCTATAAGAATACTGCTGTCTCTGCTGAAGCTGGTCTGCCTGATGGCTGAGGTGCATTTAGGTAGGGTGAGAGTGGTGCACCTGCAGGATCAGCGAAGGGGCAATTAATCAAAAGGTCTGACAATATTAACAGTAAGAGTTTACATACAACAGCTACTGTATTTACACACATCTTTACCTTCTGGAAATTTAGGGCAAATATTTATGACTTATTGTTTTATGGAATTTCCATATAGACCAAAATCCATGTAAAATTCACCACAGTATGTGATTAACTAAAAAAAACAGCCTTGTAGTTTAGAATATAATGAACATACATAGAATTAATGTAAGTAATATTATCAATTTGAATATATTTAAAGACAAATTGAAGAATTTTTTTTTTTTTTGCAAACCCTGTTTAGAACATAAAACATTACGGAAAAACAGTTTTCCTACTTTGCTTTATGAGGATCCTCCACCTCCAGGTCCCACACGTACAGTTTTCCAACTTGATTTCCCAGAGCCAGCATCTGTATTAATAATAAACATTCCAGAATATGATCAGAAATACTGTATACACACTAACTTTTGGTTCCAAACTCTTGTGTGTTCTTAACTTAAACTCCATTTCTTTAACGAAACACTGTGGGGGAAAAAATGCAACCTGTCGTTCACTAATGACTAAAAACGTTTGGAAACTTATTTTATTTATTTATTTTTAAGCCTTTAAATGACAATAAATGCATCACTTATTGACTTAAAAACAAGAGTAATGGTTAAATGTGTGGTTACAAATACTATAACCGAAAACCGCCGCTTCCTGAACAAAGCCGTTAGCGCTGCCCAGCAGATTTATAAGTGTTGAGGGGTTTATTCACATAGAAAATCATCAATCTTAATTCTGACATCGGTACTGAACCAGGGACCACCTGTAGAAACTGGCGAGTTCAGTTTTTATTGAAATTGTGCCATGCAAGAAGTTTCGAGACGCTTTTAGAGCGGGTTCAGCCTCCTGAATCCCCTAAAGTGGTGAAGTGGTGGCTAATGGTTAAGATGTTGGACTACCAACCCGAAGATTGTGGGTTTGATTCCCAGCACCACCAAGCCACCACTGTTGGGCCCCTGAACAAGGCTCTTAACCCCTAACTGCTCAGTTGTATAAAAGAGATGAATGTAAGTCGCTCTGAATAAGAACGTCCACCAAATGCTGTAAATGTAAATCTCTTAAACTGCCGAAATTTCTACGTATGATATAAATACAAACACACACTTCCTTTCTAATACACAGCATAAAGGTGAAAAACGATATATGCAGTGTTCTTTTTATTTTAGATGTCACAAAGTCTTTGCAGCTCCCGATGTTTTAACTTTTTGTCTGGAAAACTGCCTCAAATGACTCCGAGTGTTAAAGGTGGCCGAGCCCTGATCTAGAGTAATGTTTGTATTGTCTATTTGCACACATGCGCTTTAACTGTAAATGCCTTTATTTTGTCATAAACGTTTTACATCAGAGTGAAATTTGTTGGGGGTTAAAGCGCAGGGTCAGCTATGATAGAGCGCCCCTGGAGCAGGAAGGGTTAACGGTCTTGCTCAAAGACCCAACAGTGGCTGGCTGACGGTGGTGGTGGCGGTATGTGACTAAGACAATTTCCTTTCTAGTCTTCAGCTCTTTGGGTTTTTGTGTAGCATCATTGGGTTCCTGGAGAAACGTTCATTGTGTACTGCATCTGCTGTATATTGTTAAAATGGCAATAAAGCTTCTTAAACACCACCACGTGTAGTTCTCCAAGCATTTTTAGGCTCGACATGTGAACTGCACCTAATTCTTTTTTCTTCTCGTTATAACACTGTTCTTAACTTTATTAGCGTAAAGAAATAACACAAATCTTCGGCATGCCACTCTTTAAATCCTGAATCGTCAAATCTACGCACAAGAGTGTATGAGTGTGATTTCAGAAGCAGCGCAGGTTCTCGGTGTGTTTTGTAGGCACCTTTTGCCAGAAGTCCATGGAGAAGCGCATGTACCAGATGTCACACTGACTGTAGTCGAAGCGGCCCAGAATGGTCACGTTGGACTCACTGGGCTTCATGTGATCAATATCGTCCTCCATCTTCCCGGGTTTCCAGCACACAATGGCATTTTCACAGGACTGAGACACCCAAAAGAATCCAGTGCAGAAATGTTAAACAATTAAAGCAGGACTGAAATGAATGTTCCACTGAGACTAACAGAGGAGGTGCTTTCTCCTGTAGTAAATCATCAATAATTATTAGTTATAGGAATAAATAACTCTTACCTTAGACAGGATTAAATCCCCGAGCCAGCGAACACAATCTACATAATTTCGGTGAATGTCTCTTGTGGAGAAATCGGGAAAGTGAATCTTCTGAGACACAAAAGGCCTGAAATGCGAAGCGGCTATAAATAATAATGCACATAATGATATGGATTTCTTCAAGCTTTAAACTGTGTGATTTTAGCCAAAATTAGGTCTTTCGGGGCAATTTGTTAAAAATAATGAAAGATTCCTATAATCCGACAATAAAATGTAAATGACTTTTTGTTTTGGTCACATATACTTTTTTTACAGCACAGTTAAATTTGTTTCTTCGCATATCCCATCTTAGTAAGTTGGGGTTAAAGCACAGGGTCAGCTATGATACAGTGCCCCCTGGAGCAGGAAGGTTTAAGGGTTTTGCTTAAGGACCCAACAGTGGCTAAAGTATTCAGATCAACAAATCAGACTGATGGTGGTGGGGCTTGAACCCAGGTCTTCAGATCAAAAACTCAGCGCCTTAACCATTTGAGCCACCACTGCCCCACAGCACCACTGCCCCACAGCACCACTGCCCCACAGCACCACTGCCCCACAGCACCACAGCAGGGGAGTAAAATCTGTTGTCTAGTTTAGTCTAGTCTAGTTTGACATGTTTACCCACAGTCTATTAATGGCCGGTGGGATCAGTTTTTTCCTCTAATGAAACTCTGTCAGTGTCAGAAGATTTCAGACTCTTTCCTGAGGCATGACTTCTCTTACAAAGATCATCAATCCAAGAACCAATAGGATCACAGAACCTGATGATGCAATTAGCCCGATAGCTTCAAACCACTAAACTGAATCCGGCGGATTCACAAAACAGCAAGTAGAGAAACTTAAGAGTTATAGAGGGAAAACGAGTGTGTGTATGATGTGAAGTCGCTGCTTTTTGTTTGCTACCAGCTACCATTTAGCGAGATAACACGGGTTACTGAGCGGTTAATGAACTGATAAGGTAAAACATTGAACAGGTCTTCCTGTGTGGATCCGTTCTTGAATTCTAACAAGTCTGACAAGCAACAATACTGTTTAAAAAAAAAAAAGAAGAAAGAAATAAAAAAATATCCCTTTGTGAGCGCGGCTTAAAGGAACAATTACAAAACCAGTCACCCACTTAGCTTAATTAACTTAATGCTGCTTTTATTCTCCTGCAATGTTTCATTTTTAATAAGCAATTCCATTTTTTTCCAACTGATTATACAAATAATTACTTAACTTGCTGCTATACAAGACCGTCTCATATTTAACATTCATATCCAGGAATCAAACATTTAACAAGTCTTCTATATCCACAGTCCACCGTCTCGACGTTCTTACCTGTTGGTCTTGCTGGGATTGTACTCATAGGAGCCCCGTATTGCTTTCTGCATTCTCTCCGAGTTTATTCTCCACAGCTTTAACGAGTGGTCCATTCCACAGGACATGATCTTCTCCCCAAGTAAGTCAAAGTCCTGTATAACAATAAAACCATAATGATGAGTGTCGATTTTCAAGCATTATTATTACATTAAATCAAGTGGATCTTAACCTGGGGGTCACAACCCTCTGTTGGGGGGGTTAATGGTTAGACTTACTTTAAAGGTGTATTAAAAAAAATTCTCGTTGGACGGATGGATAAGGGCTCGCAAAATCACTAGCTCGACATTCCAGGGTTATACTGTCTTTCAGTCGGGCTACCAAAACGGATCGTTGCTCTGTCCAGCAGGATATCACAACGAGTGGAAAAATATATATATTCCAGTGCTTTTGCATTCTCTTACAAATTTAGTGAGGTTACTATTTTGCATGGAATTCTCAGGCATCGGGGCACCTTATAAACATCTGGGGTATTAAAATGCACCCTCACTTTCACAGAGGGGAAAATTATTTGATCTCCTGCTGATTTTGTATGTTTGCCCACTAAAAAAAAGAAGCGATTAGTTTATAATCTTAATGGTGGGTTTATTCTAACCGTGAGAAACAGAATAACATCCCAAAAAATTAATTTAGAAATAAAATAAGTATTTGATCCTCTATTAATCAGCAAAGATTTCGGGCTCCCAGGTGTGTCCCAGGTGAACAGTAGTGCTGATTATTATCAGAGATCCTCACCATCTGTTGGAGCTCCAATTTCTTCATCCTCACCATCGTGTCAGTCATTACTGTCCCCACGTGACCAGTAAAATCTCACACAGCAAACTTAAACATGTGACCCAGATACATGCGATTGGATTAAAATTTCCAGATGGGAAATTCTCGATTTCTCTCCAGCGGTGTTCATGCACTCAACACCAAAATAGAAATCTTGAGGGTTTATGACATAAAATATATATGAAATATTATATCAATAGTAATTTATATTTGTGGAGGAGGAGGGGGTGGAGTCTCAAAGCGACATCATTCATAAAAGGCGCGTGACTCTTGGAAAAAAAAGTTTGCTGCCTTATAAAATTTGCACCCTATTTTAAAGACATTTTAACTAGACACACACTCGTTTTGTGTAATTCTGTTACTTTGTGAAGAAAGACGTTGCTTCCTTTCACTGTGCACTGCATCTGCTACATAAGGTTGAAATGACCATAAAGCTTTCTGATTAATAAACCCTTACTGCACTCAGGACCTCGTCCCGATGACCCTCCACACCGCCAAATATCGCCACGAGCGTGTCCGTCTGGATGTTCCACAAGCGTAAGGCGTGGTCTGATCAGCGACAGAGGAAATGTTAGCCACATGTTCCAGCGGTATCCTAGCTTAGCAATCAATTGTGTTTTTTTTTTATACCTTTGCTTACTGACAGCAGTAGGTTAGGGTCTCTGGGATGAAACTTGAGCTCGTTGATGGCGTTTCCGTGTCCCACATAATGCTGCGAGGGCAAAATTGATCAGAGATAGCACAAGCTCCTTTTAGTATGTTAGATATCAGAGGTTTAAAATTAGATCTTATTTGTAAAAGAACGCCAAGGACACAAACAAGTTGGCTATAATTATTACTTTTATAAAAGTCTGTATCCTGATAATACTTTCTATGGAAATAAAGCTTTACACCATTTCCTTAGTCCCACACATGCATCCCCTGCAGGTCACATGACCTTCATTCATTATAGTAATGGACACAGGAGACGTAAAAGGGGTTAATTACCTTGACACATTGCATAGTGATGTGGTTGATGATGCGGATGATGCCGCGGGATCCGGCCACGGCTAACAGAGGGTGACTGGTGCTGGTGTCGTATGTCCAGGCGCAGGTGTAGAAGTTCTCATCTGCCTGTGCAATAGTTAAGAGGCAATAAAACTGGTCTATGGAATTTTATGCGTCAGGACTACAGAGATGCAGTTGGATATTAAAACAAGACTAAACAGAATATTAATCCATAAACATGTGCTGTGTTCTGGAGAAAAAACCTTTCCATGTTTTTTATAACACCACCAGCAAATGTATACAGGATATATAATTAAACCAAATGTGCAGAATATACAAAATCTGCAATGCTGCGCTATCGGACATTGTTATTAATATAAAAGGAAAGAATAAAAGACCATGAGACAAGGATACGTCTGCGTCTACATAAGACTGCAGCAGTCGGATCTCTCCTTGGGAATGACACTCATATAAAGTAACCTGTGGACAATAAATAAGAAAATGAATAATACAGAATTAATTATGACATCAACGACTTTAAAAGTTTGAATTGAAAAAAAAAAAAAGATGTTTCAGCATCTTTAGATTTTAATGTAGAAGGAAACATGTTCCAGGTGAGACGTACAGGAACCCAGTGTGAAATTATCTGGCTTATTATACAGCTACTTGCTTCATGTGTACATAATTAATTTCAACAGAAATTTGATCACACATTACTGCATCAAGACGACTCGCAGTACCTATGTGTGTGTGTGTGTGTGGGGGGGTGTTATTCAGCAAAAGTGGAGTACGGCAAAAAAACAAAACAAAAAAACTTTAAAAACCGCTGCCTTTGATGCACTTTTTGCAAGTATACACTAGGGCTGGGTGTCAAGTCCTCTTTATTAATAAAGACAATAAAAATATGTTAAAGCAGCTTTAAAGAATCAAACAATAGTGAAAGCTCACTAAAAACACTCAGTTTAGTTTAACTAGTATCTGTAAATCCCCAAACTTAGCAAGCCAGACACAACAGCGGCAAGCAACCAAAACTCTCTATCTATCGGAGACAGAGCGGAGAGAGAGAGAGAGAGAGAGAAAAGTCAGATGTCCCGATTCGGTTCATTTCTGATTCGGTTAATTTCTGATTCGGCTCATTCAATTTTCTATTTGATTCGATTCGATTCTTTATTCTCGATTTGATAAAGTCATAGTGGAGCTTTCGGAGCGGCAGAAAATCACAATGTTCCGACTTTGGCTCCAAACCTCAGGCAAAAATCACTCCGTTTCACTCCCCACTCCGTTCACATACACTGCACTGAATCAACAGAAGTAGGACAGGCTCTCGGTTGTGACACTGTGCAAGGTAAATAACATGTAGCGGAGACTATCGACAATAATCAGATCATCTGTTCAAAGACGGAGGCGGAAATAAATATCGAATTCACAGCAAGTGAGAATCGATATCAAATCGACCAGTTTTAAAAACTGATTAATTGAAAATCTGATTTTTTTTGCCCAGCCCTAGTAGTACATGTCCTGATTTGGCATAATGCCAGAAAAAACTGGCTAGTGGCTTAACAATGCTTAGTGAATGAATGAATGTTTATTGCCATATCAGCTTCGGTGGCTATTTTATGGCAAAACAAATAAAGACTCTTAAAATTTCTATAAATCACAGGTGCAATAAAAATAAATAAGAACTCTAAAATTGATGGATGCATATTTAAAAACGAGTCCATCAAAGGTCCTCCTGATGAAAAGCGTTGTCTTAGGACATTAAAAATAGGACATTGCAGAAGTGTGTGTTTGACTGTTGAGTTTACAGTACAGTACTGACATTCTGGAGCAGCTTCTCCTTTAAGTAAATGTACACTGGTAAGTCTGGTGTGACCGATACGACATCTTCTTTAGATAACTTTATCTTCTTTTGAGTTTTTTTTATGATGCTTAGTGATTCATATCATCCTTTAGATAGACTCCTAAACCTTAATACTCAGCTTAAGACACCTACTCTGTTGCTTCCCACAGTTGCAAAGACGAGAGGGTCGCCCTCTTTACTGTGCCAATTGAACTGTACACCAAACAGAGGCTGGCCATGGTCTTCCTTAAAAAGAAAATAAATAATAAAAAATAATTAAACATAATAATCATAATTAATAAACAGTCAACAAACATCACTTTTAACTTTCGGCAGGACAGCTGACCTCCTACTGATAATGTTAACGATAAACTTAAAAGCATGATTAGAATAAAAACCCGCACCACATTTGCCCTTTAAGGATATAACTGGTCATCTTGAGTCTAGTATTAGTATGTGATGGTGACTGGATAAAAGCAGATAAAACCTGTAATAAATAAAATGATGGATTATATATAGAAACAAAGCGTTGCTCTTTTTTTACCCTCAGACTGTTAACACACTTGAAGGAATATTTGCATTTCTTCGACTTCCATTTGCCCTTGCCCCAGCTTTTCCTGCCTGGGGCACTCGAAGTGTTGGTAGGAGTGTCGGGTCGCTCCGTGTTCGTTCCGCTCTCAACGCTAACAGCGTCGTCCTAGAACAAAACAACAGTTTAACTATTAGCTCCATATCGAAAAATGATTTTGACATACCGACTTAAAATACTAATTGAAATTCCCTTGTAGGAAATCATCATCGTAGCGGTACCTTCCCTCTACTCCCTGGACTTCCTGATGCTCACGGAGACCTAAATATCCTCACACACTCGTTCTACTCCAGCTGCACTACTGTCTGCCTACGCATTCTCTAATACACTGACAGAAACAGGCAGGGGTGGTGGCACAGGCGTCTCGGTGTCTCCGAGATGGTGTTTCACACCTCTCGTCCATGTCTCATTGAACCATCTTTTCCTTTACGTTTCATGCAGTTTCAGTCTCTTCTTCAATCAACATTTAGCATCGTCATCTACCGCCTTTCTGGTCCTCCTACGTCCTTCCTAGATGAATATCTAATAAAAAAGTCTAAACGACGTTGGCGGGTGGTGCCGCGGCCGGTAAGTGACCGTCAACACCGACTACTGCAGCAAGCCTAGAGGCTACAAATCGCTCAATCATTTCATTTATTTATCGATGGACAGAGACATGATGGTGGCTTATCTGTTAAGGTTGGACTGTTGATTGAAAGATTGTGGGTTCCATTCCCTGCATTGCCAAATTACCACTGTTGGGGCCCCTGAACAAGGCCCCTAACCCCTAATTGCTTAAATAATATATATATATATATATATATATATATATATATATATATATATATATATATATATATATATATATATATATATATATATATATATAAGATATATAAGATAATAATACGTCGCTCTGAATAAGGGCGTCTGCCAAATGCTGTGTATGTAAATGTGCAGTTATTTTCTGCCTTAAAGTTAAAACCAGATAGGAAGTGGTAGCAGAACGGTTGAAGGTGTCAGACTGCTGATGGTAAGATGGTGGGCGCTACCAACCTGCTAATGTCGGGTAACTAAGCAAAAGTAAAAAATTAGTTTAAAAAAAAACAAAACATTACATTTACGCCATTTAGCAGACGTCCTTATCCAGAGCGACTTACATTTATCTCTCATTTTATACAACTGAGCTATTATGGGTTAAGGGCCTTGCTCAGGGGCCCAGCAGTGGTGGCTTGGTGGTGCTGGGAATCAAACCCCTGTCTTTCTGGTATCAGTCCAACACCTTAACCGCTATAAAATCGCATTGCTTTCCACAGTTTTATTCAGAAAACAAACATGGATGTTTTAACATTTACCGCAACTTTATAGAGGAAGAGATTTTACTAAGCTATTTTTAATATATTATTATTATTATACAGTATGTGTATATATAGTCCCAGAAACTAAAGCTCTGAAAGACCAGAGTCACTCTTTTATATCTTTTAGGGATTTGGCAGACGTCCTTATCCAGAGTAACTTATCTTTATCTCATTTATTAGTTAACTGAGCATTTGTAGGTTAAGGGCCTCGCTCAGGGGCCCAGCAGTGCCAGCTTGGCGGTAGTGGGACTTAAACACGTGACCTTCTGATCACTAACTTTCACTAATGATCACTGATCAGTAACGTTCTTCATATACAGTCTTTAATGTTCTTTTCGCACTGATTTAGGAAAATCAGCATCTCTTACTATCACACACACACACACACACACACACATACCACCACATACACACACACATACATACACACACATACACACACATCACACATACATACACACACACATACACACATACACACACATACACACACATACATACACACATACACACATACATACACACATACACACATACATACACACATACATACACACACATACATACATACATACACACATACATACACACACATACATACATACATACATCACACACACATACACATACATACACATACATACATACATACACACATACATACATACACACATACATACACATACATACATACACATACATACATACATACATACATACATACATAATACATACATATACATACATACACACATACACACACACACACACACACACACACACACACACACACACACACACACACACCCCAAAGGAACGTGAAGTAGACCGAATCATTTGCCCAACTTTTGTTTTTTTTGTTAGTAAAGTAAAAAATAACGTAAAACAAACTTACACAATTGTGTGGCTCAGCCTGCTAATAATAATAACAACAATAACAACAACAACAACAACAACAACTTCACCAAGAGCTTCATGAACCGAAAATACAGCCTCACAAACCCCACCATTAATTCACACAATAATTCCAGCTAAAAATAGATTATTTAAAGATACACACTTCGCTTACATTTTCATCCCCGGAAAGGTCCGGATTGCTGTTTTCATCACTGCTTAATTTCTGTTTTTTTGCCGGCATGATGTCGTTTCCCGCCTCGGACATCTTCCCCCTCATCCTCCGTGGCCTCGCTGCCGGAAAGCAGGCGCACATTGACGCAAAAATCGACGCGACGGTGAACTTCCAAACGACCACGTACCCTGTGTATTACGGCACTACGTAGGGCACGAAATAAGGCTAACTACGAGTGAGTTAGAAACTCAGAAGTGTAATAATAAGTGTAATGAACCCATTTACAAAACACGCACACTAGATAGCGCTGTTTGCACGGTTTAAAACTATTTCAACTTTAAAACAGCATATGCAAAAAAAATAAAATAAAGTTACAGTTTATTTTTAATGATAATAAATACTTTTATAACATGAAACACTTATTAATTGGTGTCCTTTACACTAATAGATGATGGTGATGGTGTAACATTACTACTAGCTAAAATACTATAAACGTTAATATTACAGTCAACAAGCAGGAACGCAATGAAACGTACTATAAATCCGTTTATTTTAGTTCACTGCAGGTGTAATATCGATAATTAAGTAATTAAAGTGATCATGTATTAAATCAGGGATCACGTTGGCTTAGTGTTAAGCATGTTTGCCTCACAGCAAGAAGGCCTTGGTTCGATTCTTAGGCCTTTCTGTGTGGACTTTACATGTTCTCCCTGTGCTTGTGTGGGTTTACTCCGGGTTCTCCGGTTTTCTCCCACATTCCAACAACATGTATGTTAGGCTGATTGATGATACTAAATTGCCCATAGAAGTAATTGTGAGTGTGTGTGTGGCCGTGTGATGGACTGGCGACCTGTCCAGGGTGTCCCCCTCCTGACTTTCACCATTTCAGAGACGGCTGGGATAGACTCCATCAGATCCCTGTGACCCCGAATTAGGGAATAAGCGGGTATAGAAGATAAATTGATAGATGGATTTAAATCATCCAATTATATTATTAGAATTAAGGGGAATTATAAGGAAGACTGTAATATTAATTGTAAATAAGCCACTTATGCACTTCTGGTTAGATGCTAACTGCATTTCATTGGCTCTGTACATGTACCTTGCACAATGACAATAAAGTTAAATCTAATCTAATCTAATCCTGTCCACTAGAGGGAGACCAAGGAAAAACAATTCAGAGGGATGAATTACATTACAATGGTCTAAACCAGGGGTGGCCAAACTGCAGAGTTTAGCCTCAACTTACCTCAACACACCTACCTGTGAGTTTCAAGTGTACCTAGATAAGATCTGCAGGACACCAGCCCTCCAGGACTGAGATTGCCCACACCTATCAGACGAGGCCAAAAATATAAAAATAAATTTAATTTGCTATTTAGAGCTAAAATCACACGTTTTTCAAAAAAATGTACAGATCTACATACACACATATGAACAAAACAGAGTTTTTGATTTTTTTTTTTTTTAAATAAATCATTATATGACTAATACCACTAATATTAAAATAGCAGAGTAAATGGTTTTATTTTGTTATTAATTATAATTAATTTATATATTTAATGATAATGATAATATGATAAAAGCTTTCTTCTCTGAGGGCGGCCCAGCACCCCCTATTGACAAAGGGAGGCAAAATAAATAATAATAAAAAAAACTTATTCATTCATTCATCTTCTATAACCGCTTATTTCCTTAATTCAGGGTCACAGGGATCTGCTGGAGGGTTCAGTTCAGTTCAGTTCAGTTCAGTTTTATTTGTTTGGCGCTTTTTACAATGGTGATTGTCACAAAGCAGCTTTACACAATTGAAGAAATTATGAGATGAAATGAAACAGAAATCAGTTTGTCCCTGATGAGCAAGCCGGGGGCGACGGTGGCAAGGAAAAACCCCCTGAGATGAGATAGGAAGAAACCTTCCAGAGGGTCTCTCTGAAAGGGTGAAAGGCAGGAGGGGGACACCTTGGACAGGTTGCCAGTCTATCACAGAGCCACACACACACTTACACGCACTCCTATGGGCAGTTTAGAATCACTAATCAATCTAACATACATGTTTTTAGACTGTGGGAGGAAACCGGAGAACCCGGAGTAAACCCACGCAAGCACAGGGAGAACACGCAAATTCCACACAGAAAGAATCGAACCCGGGCCTTCTTGCTGTGAGTTAACAGTGCTAACCACTAAGAATGCTTATAAAAATGCTCATACCACTATATTAAATATGTCTTTAATCAAAATTTATGTTTGTTATAATTTTTTACATGGATAGATCTGGATATATATATATATTTTTTTAAATAAAATATATGCATTATTTTTGTCAACATAAAAAACTATTTTTTTCACTTAGTTGTACTTCATCCCCCTGAATTTATCACGGTTTATTTCTCATATTAACAGAAAAGAACAGTTTTTTTATATAGTACCAGGTTACAGATGTGCTTCTCTGGCAGCTGCATAATCTGAAGTTAAGACTGAACCTATTTTCTCTAATATAGTTAAGGTTTGTTTATATATTTAACTTAAAAAAAGAGAAGGGTTTGTGGACTGGAGGGAAGTATAGCAACTGGTGCGGAATTGATAACAGGAACTAACATGTCTTATGAAAGGCACACAATTAAGTTAGAATATAATAATATAAAAAGGATGACTTATTCTTTAACAATGCATCTGGAGGTGGTGTTGCTGGACCACACATACATACACAAACACACCCTGATAAAACCTGTCTACATATTTATACAAATGCTTTAGTTAACAAAACAGAACAGTTCTTCTCTTAATAAAACAAAGAAACCGTCAGAAACTAAAGGGTAAAAATTAAAATTAGAATTAAAAAATGGACAGTTTTAATGTAGAGTAGAAGATAGATAGATACAGATAGATAAATACTAATAGATAAATCGATAGATAGATAGATAGATAGATAGATAGATAGATAGATAGATAGATAGATAGATAGATAGATAGATAGATAGATAGATAGATAGATCGATATACTAACCCTAAGCCTAACGTCAATAATTCACTCATAAATTTACCTTCTCATGTTTTAATACCTGGTGAATTTTGGTGCAAGTTTTGCACTTCCTATATTTCCATATTTGGGTATAAGGAAGCGCCTTGATTACGCTCATGAAAGTAAAAGTGTTCAAACTAGAAAAAAAATCCATGTTGTAAGGAAAAGTTGCTTGTCCAAACCAAGAGCTAAAATAATTGCCGGCCATTTTATTTGATTAATCTCCAGGTTCTTATTAAACCTAATAACCTCGAAAGTATGTGTCTATCATATTCCATTATCTAAAAACGAAGCGGGACAATGTGCGTCTTTCAAGAGTCCAACCAGGTGCATGTCTGTTACATTATACATTCATCTGAGGTAAAGCAAATGTGTTTCTACAGGTCTCAACAGCTCCGGCCCTTCCAATCGTACATTTTTTACTGAAAAAAAAAACAAAGATTATTTTTCACACAACTTCTGGGAAAGTATGCAGGGATGTTCATAAAGGGTGTGTGTGTGTGGGTGGGTGGGTGTTTGGTTGGCAGGCTGCGGATTCAATCGAGTCGAACTTACAGTACATTGCCAAATGATTGCGTGTGATAATTTCACAATCACAGCCTGTGTAGAGGTAAAACAGGAAGTGGTAAAGGCTGGTAAAAACCAAAACCTGAATTTATTCACTTTCTCTGATGATTTACTCGTTGACTGGATGAGGGTTGGATTAAAAAAAAGAACATACATATATTAAATTCAATAAATTAACGATTTACACTCACCTGTCGGTTAGATGTAAAACCAAAAAATACTTAAAAAATACAATAATTAGTCATTTCTTTATTAGTCCTTATGCAGAATTCACGCTACGCCATCAAATGCCCGAAATCTGAGGCAAATCTGTAACAATCCCGCAAAGGATCAAAGATGTGATGACCAAAGCCTGCTAAATATGTGGACCTGTCAGCGAATCAAAATCCAGAAAAACTGGTAAAAACTGGATAAAAAACACTGGAGGTGAACTACAGCCAATGAAAGAGCGAGATACAGGATAGCGGGAATGTTTCTTCTTTTATCACTCTATTTATCTTTTTCGCTGCAAATCAGCGTACAGACCATTTTTATCGTGAACTTTTTGTGCGATTAAATTTTAATAACATTTCCAGTTTCGCATTATTTCCTTATTACTTCTCATGTGCGTTTGGCTGTGATGTGTAGATTTAGTTGATGGTGATTTTTATCTATTGTAAAGTCATGCGATGTGTAATTTCCTGTCGCTGGTCAACAAGACTAATCGTAGCATGAAGTTTTTTTCCTTTTTGTCGTCGGTTGATTCATTTACATTCTAATTAATCGTGACGAAACACATGCTGTAAACACACTCACCAAAAAAAAGTCTTTAGGATTTGCTGTAAAGAGGGAGATTTGCAGTCGTCTCGATGTCCACAGGCAAACCCCCCCCTCCCCCTCTCTTTCACAACTTTTTAAGCTTTATGCTGAGCAGCATTTCTCTTGAGCAACAATTTCTGTGTCCTGGAGTTTCTAGACTCAATCTGAAGAACACAATGTCCAAACCTTAAAATAAAGTATCGTACATTAAAGGCACAATAGGGGAATATATTCAGAAACATTTTTTGAAAGTCTCTTCACATCCCGGTAGTGATTAATAACCTAACTAGTCTAAATGTATTTTTATATTCTGTGTATAGCGTAAGACCAAGAAATGCTTGTCCAATCAAATGATTTGGTCCTAATTAGGTTAGTCTTTCTTACCTGACTGTCAACATAGGCATGTGCAAACCTTTGCTCACCTACGGAAGGTGGGATGTACGCTTTCAGTGCTACCAGGGTACAGTTAGCATCATCAAGATATCCTACTGTACCTTTAAACTTAAACAATGGAATTTACTTAGTTAAGTTGTAGCGTAGTGGTTAATACATTGGGCTGCTGCTTGAAAGGTCATGAGTTTCCAATTTTGGAACCCTCAGCTGCTCAAATTGATTTCTATTTACATCCACATTTACAGGATTTGACAGACGCTCTTGTCCAAAGCGACGTACAAAAGTGTAACAACCACAAAAACTGTTGGAAGAGCAGCATCTTTTTTGTTGAATTTTAATAAAGGAAATAAGCCACTCAGGATAATAATATCTGCTAAATGCTGTAAATGTTACTAAGAGTTGGTTAAACAGAATCTTCGTGCAGTGGCAGCTCCGAGCAGAACAATGGAAACCAGAAACCGAAACATTCCTCTGCCATCTTGTTTTACCTCCTAAAAAAATTATTAAGCTAAAGTGTTAATGTACCTAAAAAAAATTAACATATGCTATATATTGCCTGGCTGTTTAAATGTGTAGCCTTAAAAGGCTATACCACTGCTCTCCATGGCTGCCCAGCTTCCTCCTGGAGTTCTAACATGGAAAAAACAGAAAGATTATAAATGCTGCACATAAAATAAAAATTGAAACGCAGTGAAATGTGAAGGATGTTAAAAAAAAAATACAAAAAATAAGGAAGTTGGAAAAGGCCAAAAGGTTATCGATGAAAGCTTGATGAGGAAATTTTTACACATTGAATGAAATAGTGAAATAGAAATCACCCAACGAATGATTGAATAAAAAGTGTGCGTACTACATCACTTTCTGGGTGACAAGGCAAGCTTTTTCGTAGCTTCATGTTATCTTCATCTAGATGAACTTTCATTGTACAACGATTATTGTTATCGGGTGTTACATCATTGCTAGAAACCCCACAGAGACAGGATGTGCTGTTGCAGAAAGAAGTTGGAGTTCCCACACAGTGAAACACCACCACTGGCCCATGTCAACCAAAGAAACTACACATAGGTCACTTTCAGCCATAAACTCACACACGGCACTCCCTTCACTCCCTTCACTCCCTTTATTCCATTTACTCCCTTTCCCTCCTAACACCCTTTACTCCCTTCACTCCCTTCCCCCCTTTACTCCCTTCACTCCCTTTCCCCCTAACTCCCTTTACTCCCTTTACTCCCTTCACTCTCTTTACTGCCTTCACTCCTATTACTGCCTTCACTCCCTTCACTCCCTTTACTTCTCCCCCCCCAACTCCCTTTACTCCCTTTACTCCTTTTACTCCCTTCACTTTCTTTACTCCCATTACTGCCTTCACTCCCTTCACTCTCTTTACTCACTTCACTCCCTTTACTCTCTTTACTCCCTTCACTCCCTTCACTCTCTTTACTCTCTTTACTCCCTTCACTCCCTTCACTCTCTTTACTCCCTTCACTCCCCTGACCTGATTTATTTTTGAGTGAATATCAGTTCTATACCCTAGGTACTCTAGGGTAAATACACATCTGGATTACACACCACTTTGTTTGTAAAACTGAGAAAGATTCATTTTAAATGTTTTCTTTTTTGTGCTACAGAATATTAATAGTACTATTTTTGCTATTGTAGAAAATATTTTTAAATAATTTTAAAACAGGATTTACTAAGACTCTACTTAGTATTTTAGAGTAACTTTACATTTCTAGTGTAAAGTTACTCTAAAATACTAAGTAGAGTCTTAGTAACTTTACATTTCTAGTGTTTGGTAGACGCCCTTATCCAGAGCGACATTTATTTCATTTAAACAACTTAGCAATTGGTGGTTAAGAGCCTTGCTCGGGGGCCCAACAGTGGTAACTTGGTGTCACTAGGATCTAAATTCTGATCTTCCAATTAGCTACAACTTCGCCACCTTTCCGCTAGAACATGTAGTAAAATGTCCTGTGGTAAATACTGTAGTGTTTTTGTAGTAAATCTATCAGAGTAAATTGTAATGATGTGGTAATTAGTTGTGTTAATTCTACTACACTTGTTATAGTAACTCTACTATAGTAAAATAAACAAATAACTACATTAATTACTAGAGTAAATTTTCTACAATTATATTATACTGTATGTGCGAAAACCTTTACAGCACAAATCAGAACAAAGCGTGAATCTATACAAACACACACACACACACACACACACACACACACACACACACACACACACACACACACACAAAATCTCTCAAATAAATAAAACCAAACAAACTGTTCATATTTATTGCTTATTTTAGTTGAAGATCTTCAGCTGCAGTGTTGAACTTTTGTGGAATCAGTGATCTGACATTGGTGTCCATTAGAAATGGGAATCTGTCCTTTCACACTGGAACACACTGTCCCCCATAGAACCACTCTTTAAAATACTGTTGATCAGTTCACTACAGTTCTTTCTATAGTTTAACGTAAACATTAACCGAGTGTAAATACTCTAATAAACTAAATCCTTTAGTAAATATTAGAATATCATAGAGTTTATCACAGTCTTCTAGTTTAGTACAGTAACTAGTAAAGTTTACTACAGTTTATTCATTCACTACAGTTAATACTATAGTACACTGCAGGAAGATGGGGGTAAATACTCTAATATACTACACATGTAACAGACATGCCAGGCTCACCCATGTTTCACCGTTCACATTCCTTTGAGTTCTAAGCACACACACCTTATCCTAATTTCCCAATCACACTCCCTCACATTATTCAAGCAGCTCACTCGCTCTGGTTCCTTGCTTGTTCTAACCAAAGGAAGAAGGTTAGAACAGGCAAAGAACCAGAGCAAGTGAGCTGCAACATTGCTTCTTTCCCAAGTTTCCAAGGTCTCTCAAGCTTTATTGGACTTCTCGGAGTATTCCATTGGCATCCAGTCTCTAGAGATTCTTTGAGTATCCCAGTGGTTCTCAGACACTAAAAACCCAAAGGTCTCCAGTCTGTTTATGATCCTAGCATTTTCAGTAAGATTCTGAAGGAGATCCCCGTTTTCTGGTAATCCTGTGTTTCTATCAGTTGCTTGTTTGTGCTAAAGGCTTTAAGGTTCGCTAAACTCCAGCCTTTGTCTATTTGTGTTTCCTCTTTGCTGTATCTGAAAGCGATCTGACAATATCAAAATCCATGTGTTTTTTCCTGCTTATATGATCATCTGTCATTGAAAAAAAAATCAGAATTGGGTCACTTGATACATTGGAGTCAGTCTCAGTTTGTTCGGTTTCTTCTTCTAGATTAACTGGATCTAAGCTGTTGTGAATCTCAGTGAATTATTACAATTAATAGTAAAAAGAATGTTAGGCAATGTAAGCTGATATTTCCTACTGACACACCACAGAATAAGATAGAAATAACTGACTTTAAACCATTTTTAGCTGGTGAAAATCTTCTTCTTCCCCTTTCGGCTGTTCCCTTTTAGGTGTCTCCACAGTGAATCATCTGTCTCCCCCTAACCCTATTCTCTACATCCTCTTCACTCACACCCACTAACTTCATGTCCTCATTTATTTATCGCATCCATATACCTCCTCTTTGCTCTTCCTCTTTCCCTTCTGCCCGGTAGCTTCATTTCTAACATCCTCCTACCAATATATTCACTATCCCTCCTCTGGACATGTCCAAACCACCTCAATCTGTCTTTCCTGACTTTCTCCCAAAACATCTAACATAAGACGTCTCCCTAATGAACTCATTTCTAATCTTGTCCAACCTCATCACTCCCAAAGAAAACCTCAACATCTTGAGCTCTGCTACTTCCAGCTCTGCCACCTGTCTCTTCCTCAGCGCCACTGTCTCTAAACCATACATCATAGCTGGTCTCACCTCTGTCTCTAACCCATACATCATAGCTGGTCTCATCACTGTCTCTAAACCATACATCATAGCTGGTCTCACCACTGTCTCTAAACCATACATCATAGCTGGTCTCACCACTGTCTCTAAACCATACATCATAGCTGGTCTCACCACTGTCTCTAAACCATACATCATAGCTGGTCTCATCACTGTCTTGTATACCTTCCACTTGATTCTAGCTGATATTCTCCTGTCACACATCACTCCTGACACATTTTTAGCTGGGGGAAATACAAGTATATCATGATTTTGGCCTCTACTGTAGGACATTATTAACAATCTGCTGTCAACCAGATGAGGATGGGTTCCCCCTTCAGTCCAGTTCCTCTCAAGGTTCTTTCCTATTATCATTTCAGGGAGTTCATCGCTGCAAATTAATATTAATTTTTATTTTTACAATTGTATTTTTAATTGGAAATCTGTTTTTCCGTAATGCTGCGTTAAGACGATTTCTATAGTTAAAATCGCTATACAAATAAAAGTAAATTGCACTGAAGAGAGTGCTAAACCCAGTTATTTTAGTTTCGGTTTGGGTTGATGAGAACCTCTCGTATACCTTTTTATAAAGTGGTTTCACTGCAGATGTCAATCACTTCACTGCCTTTCTGTTTCAGTTACCAGAACTTCCTCATACTGCCCTTGTATCCTATAGAAGATGCACTGAAAAAAAAAAAGCAGTTGCATTAGCAAAGAAAAAAATTTTGTTTGAGTCATTAGAGTTCGTTGTGGTTTTCTTTCCTATGCAAAAGCTTTGGTTTGAATATTTTGTGAAGTTTAACGGTAGCACGGCACTAAAAAAAGGACCCTTTTACTTCAGCTTATGTGATTTACATACAGCGGTGAAGCAGGGTGTGTGTGTGTGTGTGTGTGTGTGTGTGTGTGTAAAAGCTTGTGTACTAACCAACCAGAAAGAAGAAGGAAAAAGAGCTATTCAGTGAAACAGCTAACAATGTGTGAACAGTGAACAACTTTACTGTTTGTATGTTTACGTTGTTATTTGTATATTTCAGCCTGGATGATAAAGTAAACAGATGCTTGGATAGAAAACGAAAAAAAAAATTGCTCATAGAGATAAAAACAAAGTTTGTCCAAGCGTAATAACACTTTAAAAGTTTCATGTGTTTGTAATCACCAAAATTGTTAGCGTCAGGTTATGTCACGCGATGCAGCAGTGTTGACAATAGATCCTTTAGTTAAATTGTGTTACCAGTTTCAGTATACAGTGTGTAATACAGTGAAAGATCCGTGAGGTTTCTTCTGGAACTTTATTTAAAACCCCCCCCACACACACACACATTATCCTTGTCAACAAAGTGTCCTACTACGAAAATAATTATGCGGTGGGGACATGTCCAGTCCCTAATTCAATTTTTTCACCGACATTCTGCTTAAAATTGGTGGAAACCTCATATCGCCAGGGTTTAATAATAATAGCGCAGTGGTTAAGGTGCTGGACTACTAATGTAAAGATTGGGGTTTCATTTCTAGCACCACCAAGCTGACATTGTTGGGCCCCTGAACAAGGCCCTTAATGTAATTCGCTCTGGATTAAAGACGTCTGCCAAATGCTGTAAATGTAAATGTAAATTCAGTGACGTACTGTCCGCTTAATTTATTTCACCATTAATTGTCTGGTTCCTCTCAAGGTTTCTTCCTGATTTCAGCGCAGGGACGTCATTGCTGCAAAGAAAAAAATTATTTTTATTTTTTACATTTGTAAGTTTTGATTTAAAATCTGTTTTTCCGTACAGGTCATCCAAACTCAATTCCTTTTTTTAATTTTGTATCGCACTTTTAACAATAGACATTGTCTCAAAGCAGCTTTACGCACAATCCAGTAATAGATAAAAAAAAGTGTACGTTTGTCCCTAATGAACAAAAAGGTGTCGACTGTAGCAAGAAAAAAACTCCCAGAGATGAAGTTTTAAGAAAACCTTGAGAGGAACCAGACTTAATGGGGAACCTATCCTCATCTGGGTGACACCGCAAGTTATTGTTAATTACAGCGTATGGTAATGGTGATCAAATGTAATGCAAACTGTAGCCTTGGATCAGTCGAAACTCCTCGAATTTAAGGAAAGGGGCAGGAAACTGATCGCTGATACTACAGGGGCAAGTTAAACCTCTGCCCCGAGAGAAAGAAAGAGAGAGATGGATTATTAAGTGTATTGTTGGGTAAAATTAATTAAAATTTCAACATCACTTTTTTAGGTTTGGTTTGATAGGAACCTTTTATGTGCCGTTTTAAAGTGGTTTCACAGCAGACGCCATTCTCTTCATTGTTCTTTCTGTTTCAGTTACACACTACCAGAACTTCCTCATAATGCTCTTGTATCATATAGACGAGTTACTCGGAAAAAAAGCAGTTGCATTAACAAAGGATTGCATTAAAGTTATTAATTTATTTAGTCAGGAACTTTAATAAGCAACTGTAAAACACATATTGTTGCACACATCTAAACAGTTATATGCTAATAACGCGCATATTATGCACGACCGACATTATACTGTACTCGTAGCCTCGGTTTAGCTGTTGATTGTCAAAGCCAGAATCACGTTATGTCCCTTTTACCCGTATAAAAAAGTAAACACGGTCAACAAAATAGCTTGTTGCGCTCTGTGCTAGCTGTTAGCCACTTACAGTGCTCATAGTTTAATCTCTAAAACTGGCCTTTGTTAGTGTATCCAGTTTGGGTGTAGGTCATGCTTTCTCAATTATTTCTCTTGGTCTGTGTGCTAACGCTGCTATGCTAGCTATCTAAGCTAACATAAACAAAACAAAACATGAAACAAGAACCTTACGTAACCCCCTCTCAAATAAACAAAACCAAAACATGACGTAGCTAGCTAGCATAGCAGCGTTAGCTAGCTAGCAAGCTAAGTTAACATAAATATGAAACAACAATCTTACAGTCTGCAAAAGATGTTTTGGGGGTAGCACTGGGCATGGGGGGGAAGTGGTGGCTTATGGTTAAGGTGTTGGAGTGTCAACCCAAAGATTGTGGGTTCGATTCCCAGCTCCACCACTGCTGGGCCCCTAAGCAAGGCCCCTAAACCCTTATTGCTCTGTTGTATAAATGTAAGTCACTCTGGATAAGGACGCCTGCTAAATGCTGTAAATGTGATGTAATGTAAATGCATGTCGCTAGACACAAATGGCAGGCTGTCACTGAACGTCAACATTTTATTGGACGATGATTCTGTGGCTAATAATTGTTTCAAATCAAATGTGACGCCTCTTAACAAAATGCTAGCAATGTCTGTAGATCTGCCCCAGACTATTATAATGTAGGATATTCCAGTTCAACCCCAACAAAACTAATTATAGGCTTTTTTTTTAAATTACACTAATAAATAATTAAGAAAAATATTTTTTACACAATTTTTAATTTAACAGGGCTGCCCGGGGCTCGACATTGATGCCTCATTAGTGCCAGACAAGTAACATGATTGTAAACATCAATAAGCAAGAATAACTAGACAATCACCAAAACTTAAGTATTATTGTGATTTTATCACATATAGATGAAATGGTGACTAGTGGATATGACCAGTGTATATAATGGTATTGAGGGTATAAGGTTGCACACCTGAGACAAGGCTCACACAGTCTCTCCAGGAGAAACCAAAACACACAACCCAAAGAAACTCTGCGTTCTGAGGTAAAAACTCAAAAGGAATCACATAGCATCACATAGTGTTTTCACCATCATTGCCTTTAAGTAGGTTTAGTAAACAGTTTAATAATCCAATACATTATTAGGAGGTAATTTTTTTTTTTTATTATTTCAGCAGCAGAACCACAGCGCATCCGATTCACTGCTGAATCGTTTAGTGTTTCGAATGAATCGTTTGAGTAGCCCATACAAAAACATCTGACAAATCAGCCGCTCGAATGAATCGTTTGAATGAACTGCCAGTAAAAGGTTCGCAGGGCATTTGTAGGCTTTGCTGATACATGTGCACCTCTTAAAAGCCTCAAACCATAGAGTCGGCAAAACCCCACCCCACCCCACCCCACCCCCTATAACGAATCCCAATTTAACCAATGCATATTGCAAATCTGTATCCGGATTCTCTTATCTCTAGCTGCAGTATTATTCTCAACAGAGGTAGTACAAATATATTAATACCCAAATGCCCTTTTCTGGAGAAAAAAAATGTAAATGTCTACATGTACCTATAAAGGTATTCTTTTATTAATTTTTTATCTTTTTTAGTTAACTCCTTTTATTGCTGTTACTCTGCTATGGCATGTTATTTACACTAATATATTCTGTGTATTTTTATATTACCCCTGTGTTACATTCCCTTTATCCTGTGGAGGTTTTATGGTTTAAAGTTTAACTTTAAGCTAGCAGTCATGTGCTTTTCAGTATAAAATGGCATCTGTGTAGCTCTTCTATAAGATTAGTCATGAAGAGTTTTAGTGGCGTGCTGGACTGTGGTATCCAGTCAAAGTATCTGTGCCCTTTAGACTGTTGTTACCTCAATGACTAAATCAGTCTGTTTGGCTAAGCAACAAGTTTAAGGAAACGAAAACAGGCCTCAAATTACATTACATTTACAGCAGTCGGCCTTTATTACAGTCCTCATCCAGTGCTGTGGTGGCTCAAATGATTAAGGTGCCGCCAGCTGAGCTGGAGACTAGGAAAACCTGGGTTCAAGCCCCACCACTGCCAGCTGTTGATCTGAAGGCCAGAAACATCTGGGTTCCAGCCCCACTACCACCTTAAGCAAGACCCTTAACCCTTCCTGCTCCAGGGGTGCTGTATCACAGCCAACCCTGCGCTCTGACCCCCAACTTACTAAGATGGGATATGCGAAAAAAATAAAAACTCACTGTGCTGTAAAAAAGTATATGTGACAAATTAAAGGTGTTACATTATCCAGAGCAACTTACATTTATCTAAGCAATTTGGGGTTAAGGGGCTTGCTCAGGGCTCCAGTGGTAGCTTGGTGGAGTTGGGAATCAAACCCACAATCTTTGGGTTGGTAGGCCAACACCTTAACCATGAGCCACCACTTTCCCCCTGGACAAGCATGGTTTTTTTCCCCCCCTGTGAAGCTTTTGATAGACAGTTCTGTTCTTTTAAAATCCTGCCCAGTCTGAATGTGCTACAACTTTACTGAGGTTAAAGGAGCCTCTCAGAGGGATGAGATAAATCTAAGCTTTACTTTGTAGAGGCTATTTATGCTTTTACCAAAACAAAACTCAAAAAGATGACTACCTCTACAACATTTGCCAGACACACTTATCCAAAGCAACTTACATTTATTTATTTTATATAACTGAGCAATTGTGGGTTAAGGGCGCTGCTCAGGGGCCCAAGAGTGGAATTGAACCCTGGTAGCAGGCCAACACCTTAACCACCAACCACTTTCTATTCTTCTTTCAAGAATTGAAGTAAATATCAATGCTGTAATAACCAGGTCTCTAATTTCACGCTGTCCAACCCTTTTATCTGTTCTCATGGTGGCCTAAAAGTAAATTAATCACAACACATTGAGCTGTGAAGTCTGTTTACAGTTCACACAGCTTCGCTACCATATAATAAGTTGAATATTAACCTGATAAGCTTGTTTATGTATTCAGTAATCCACTCCGAATGGCCAATAATATTGTTTTATTAATAAATGTCTGTTTGTGCTTCAAATTAAAAGCTGGAAAAATAAAGAATAGAGCTCGGAACATTGGGCGGGCTCATCCGTTTGCTAAACCAATAAAATTACCCAGAATACAGTGGGGTTTACTTGATTTAGCTTTTAGAATAGGTTAGAATGGAAATTGTTATGTTTTATATTTATAATTGGCAAAATTATTAGCTATATATAACAATAATAATAATTAGTGATGTCGCTTTACTCGTGTCGCGCTCATGTCCAACAGCTTGAAATGTTTTTGGAAGGCTTGGCAGAAGCCACTGTTATACGGCGATACTAACAAGTTTCTGAAGAAATGTTAGCTGTGACGTCACCCAGTGTATTTCTGCAACCTCGATTCATCATCAAAACAGAGAGGGGCATTTACCCAGTCTGTACAGATGTATAAAAATAAGTGTTTATTAGTAACGAAACTGAGTGAATGAATCACAAATTATTTGCACAATAATGTTATTCTAAAAAGAGATCAGATAGCAAGAAACAAAAACCAGGGATAAAATCTACAAATCTTAAAACAGATAAAACATCTCTTTTTGGAATATAGAGGAAATATCTCTTTTTTCCTTATTTTGTTTCGAATAAACCGATAGAATAGTTAAATGCAGTTCATCATCAGCCCTTAAATCTCAATATTAATCTGAAAAAAATCCCGTGAGTAATAGACGCTTCATGGCCGAAGGTTTGTGGGCAGCCCACCACAAATTTAGAAGCACACAATAGTCTAGGATGTCTTAATTTAAAAAAAAATGTCTTTACTAGAACTATTAGACATCTTAGACGGTTAAAAGACTTTAAATTGCCACCTCAGGTGCTAATGGATTTCTACACCTGCACCACTGAGAGCATCCTGACGGGAAGCATCACAACCTGGTTTGATACAGCACATCCCACTACACCCACAACCGCCCTTTGAATGTCCCTGTAGTCACTTTATCCACCAGTCACTTTGTCACCTCGTTCTTTATATGTATCTATTCTATGTATTTCATACACACAGTATAAGTGTATTTTATTCTATTTTATTCCTTTTTTTCTGTATATTTTGATTTCATTTATTTTTTTTCTATTACTATTCTATTTTATTTTTATCTCTTTTTTTAGATAGGAGAGTCCTGAAGAGCATTTCACTACATCTTGTAGTGTGTGTAAACATCTATGTGACAAATAAAATCTGAATATGTGTTTATTAAGATCTTGTGAACTGATCTGTCTAGTTTTTTTTTTTTATTTTGCTCTTGTCTTTGTATCTGTTGGGTCAAATTTCCCCTTTGGGATCATCAACATCGTACTTTCCGCTTCTCTTCACTTCTAAACAACCAGAAAAACATGGGCGGTGCCAAAGGGTTCTGGGTAATTGACAGGTGGAGGTGCAGAATTATATATACAGTGTAATAGTAAATGAGTGCAAAACTTGGCCACAAAATTTTTACCATTTAAATATTTAAGTTTCTGAAATGAAAAAAAAAACAGTATTTAATCATATTTCCAAAGATTTTTCATATTGACCAGTTGTCAATTTTTCTATCTATCTATCTATCTATCTATCTATCTATCTATCTATCTATCTATCTATCTATCTATCTATCTATCTATCTATCTATCAAAGCACAAAAAAAAAGCAGAGATAAAATTGCTTTCAGAACAAAAGGGTGTAATGGGAATGCTTCGGTCCCATTTTGGGGCTGCTTTGGACCTTCTAGCCTCTCCCTAGCGCCACCCTTGCTAAGAGAATATTAGGTAAGAGAAGCCTGCATAAAGTATAAAACATACAAATTTGACCACATGAAGGTTTTTTCCCAGACTGATATATATGTTGGAAAGAGGGAGAACAGGCTGAATTAACACTATAACCAAAAGGTTAAAGTAACCACTCGTCCCCGGGAGGTTTTGTCTTTGTGTCTGTTGTGCAAAATGAAACTACACCCATAAAAAGTACACAATGCAATAGTCTCTAGAGACCTAGAGATTCATTGAAAGCTTTAATTTGGGTTTCAGTTAACCAAAAACCTCTGGGTCTTCATTATTTTTTACATAAGACGCTTGTTTAAAGATGTAGCCGCGCTGCGATTTGGTCCAGGCTTAAATGGTCCCAATACCTGAAAAGCAAACAAACTTCCTGATTAGAGACTTTGTTAAGATCACGTTTTCTTCACACCCTCTATTGAGGTCATCCTTTATAGGTATTTATAGGTATTATTTTTATTTCTCGTCATCTTTCCTGTCTTTGTGAAAAGGGAGTGCTGGCCTTACAGAAAGAGAAACTTGTGTAATACTTGTTTTTACTGTATAGGAATTCAGTTCCTTGATGGTCTGTTTATAGTTCTAGGCCGTCCCCCCTTATCTTGCTTACATGTGATGGTTTGATAATTCAGTCATACAATTATGCAACCAAAATTTTTTCTCTCCTATTATAATACTAGACAGCACGTCCGTTTCTTGCTAACTATAGTAGGATGGGCAGACAGATATCTCAGGTGGGCACTTTTTGGGGGTGGGGTTGAGGAGATTGATACTCTGTAAAATTCAACTAATTAAATGATGGAATAGCAAAAATATTGTTGTATTAATATTCTTGCTTGGGCTTTGGTTAGAAAGACATTTTATATTAAGTCAATATAAACACAATTATGTTTTTAAAATGTTAAACAAAGGATTATTGTTAACATTTATAAAATCTAATGACTGGACTAATAAACACAAATTCAGGAAATCAAAAACATCTCAATACTGATAATAGTTCACAAAAAGGGCATTGCAACAACAAAAAACCTGTTGAATAGAGTAAGGGTTTTTTTTTTTTTTTTTTTTTTTTTTTTTTTTTTAGATGTCAAGAGCAAGGTATTTTAGAAAAAGATGGGTTTTCAAACGCCTCTTGAAGATAGCTAGTGACTCTGCTGTTCTGACATTGATGGGAAGTTCAGCCGGACCCCCCCATTCCACCATCTTGGTGCCAGAACAGAGAAAAGTCTTGAGGCAGACCTACCTCGTGTCCTAGGGGGTGGTGGAACAAGCCGAGCAGTGCTTGTGGATCTGAGAGAGCGTGGTGGAATGCGTGGAGTGAGTGATAAGTGATTGTAGGTAGGAGGGGTGCAGCTCCGTTTCTGGCTTTGTAGGCAAGTGTCAGAGTTTTGAATCTGATGCGCGCAGCGATGCTGTTGGGAGCCAATGGAGGGAGCGCAGCAGTGGAGTGGTGTGTGAAAACTTTTGGTAGGTTGAAAACAGGGTGGCTCAAATGGTTAAGGGTGCTGAGTTGTTAATCTGAAGACCAGAAACACCTGGGTTCAAACCCCACCTTCGGCAAGTCAACCACTGTTGGGTCCTTGAGTAAGACCCTTAACCCCTCCTGCTCCAGGGGCGCTGTATCATAGCTGACCCTGCGCTCTGACCCCAACTTACTAAGATGGGATATGCGAAAAATGCATTTCATTGGCTCTGTACATGTACCTTGCACAATGACAATGAATTGAATATACAATATATATATACACAACACGTGCAGCTGCATTCTGAATCATCTGCAGAGGGTGAATAGCACTCAGAGGTAGGCCAGCCAGGAGCGAGTTGCAGTAGTCTAGTTTAGAAATTACAAGAGACTGCACAAGCAACTGGGTGGCCTGAGTGGTTAAGAAAGGTCGAACCCTCCGGATGTTATGCAGGATAAACCTGCAGGAACGTGTTATGTTGGCAACATGTAAGGAAAAGGATAATTGATTGTCCATAGTTACCCCCAGAGGTTGCGAGCACTGGTTGAAGGGAAGATCTGTGAATTGTCCAGGGTGATTGCAAGATCCTGGCATGGAGATGAGTCACCTGGGGAGAAAAAGTAGTTCAGTTTTGCACGGGTTGAGTTTCAGCTGGTGAGCAGCCATCCATGATGAAATGTCTGTCAGGCAGTTTGAAATCCTTGCAGAAACCGTGGTGTCTGATGGAGGAAAAGAAAAGACAAGTTGAGTGTCATCAGCATAGCAATGGTATGTGAACCCGTTGTGAAGAAATAACTTTGCCAAGTGAGTGAGTATAGAGGGAGAAAAGAAGAGGACCAAGTACTGAGCCTTGTGGGACACCAGTGGAAAGTCTGCGTGGGGCAGATGTTGTACCTCTCCATGTTACCTGATATGAACGCCCTTCCAAGTAGGAAGCAAACCATTGCCACGCTGTCCCACAAATGCCGAGACTGCTGAGAGTGGATAGCAGGATCTTGTGGTTGACAGTGTCGAATGCAGCTGAAAGGTCGAGGAGGATGAGGACAGATGACAGTTTGGATGATCTGGCAGCATGCAGCTTCTCAGTGACAGCCAAGAGGGCAGTCTCTGTAGAATGAGCAGCTTTGAAGCCAGATTGATTGGGATCTTGAAGGTTGTTCTGTGTGAGAAAGAGGGACAGTTGATTATAGACAGTGCGTTCAAGTACTTTAGAAAGAAAAGAGAGAAGTGATACCGGTCTGTAGTTGGCGATGTCCGAGGGGTCCATCGCAGGCTTCTTTAGGATTGGAGTAACCCGTGCTCTCTTAAAAGATGTTGGTACCTGACCAGTAGATAAGGAGCTATTGATAATTGTAGAGATAAAAGGCAGAAGGTCAGGAGAGATGGTCTTGAGCATTGCCGAGGGGATTGGGTCCAGTGGACAGGTGGTAGGATTGCAGGACAGGATGACTTGTTGAACCTCGTCTGATCCTAAGGTGGAAAAATGAGACAGTAAAGGAGAGGATAGGTCATCAGTGGAATTTGTAAGATTACCTGAGGAGTTGGTGAAGGTCTTGCAGATTTGCTTAGTCTTTTCATCATAGAAGGAAGCAAAGTCCTCTGCAGACAGAGAGGGTGGAGTAGGGGGAGCTGGAGGTATGAGTAGTGATGAGAAGATTTTGTGTAGCTTGCGCGGGTCATTAGCTGAAGCTTCAAGTTTTTCCTTGTAAAAGGTAGTCTTGGCGGAAGTCACATCCAAAGAGAACTTCGACAGAAGAGCATGGTAGGTGGCAAGATCAGTGTCGAGATGAGATTTCTTCCATCTTCTCTCTGCTGATCTCAGTTCTCTGCGGTTGCTGCGTAACGCATCCGTCAGCCAAGGAGCAGGAAGTGAAGTCTTCCTAGGTTTGGTAGACAGAGGACAAAGAAAGTCTATGGTTGAGGAAAGTGATGACAAAAAAAAAACATCAGTGATGTTTTGAATCGATTCCCAGCACAGCCGAGTTACTACTGTTGGGCCCCTGAGCAAGGCCCCTAACCCCTAATTGCTCAGTTGTATAAAAGAGATAATTGTAAGTCGCTCTGGATAAGGATGTCTGCCGAATGCTGTAAATGTATGAATAGATAGATAGATAGATAGATAGATAGATAGATAGATAGATCTTACGTTGTGATTGGTCAGGGCTCCCTACACCTCTTCTTCAAACTGCTTTTATCAATTTGTTCAGAAATAAAGGTTTCATGTATCGCTGTCTTTAACCAAATTTTAATCTGGTGGGCAAAACAGACGATTGGCTGGGCTCAGCCCACCCCTGCCCATGCCTAGAGCCGGCCCTTTTAGACAGAAGCAGTTCCTTGTAAGTTGGTAGTAAGTAGCAAAGCATCAGATCTATATGTGGTGAGTCTCTGGCGGGTTTACTACAAATATAAAGTCTCACAGTTTTCCAGAATGTCTGTGCATAATGTAGTGTGACATTATTCTTTCACTGGAACTAAGAGACTTAAACACTCTTCTAGCATCACAATACCCCTGTGCACAAAACCCCTGAGCTCCATTAAGACATGGGCTCCATCCGGAATCACATACTTAACTACTATATAGTATTGGAAACAGAGACAGTGTCCACAAACATTTGGCCATATAGTGTATTTCCAGGCCTGCTCCTGGAGTACATCCTGTCGGTACAGTAACATTTCCGAAAGTAGTGAAGCTCATATAAAACACAATAAAACACACATCAAATAAAATAGAATAATTATAGAGTATTAGTGAGAACACCAAACAGATCTCTGGGACAGGACACAAGAATGTTGGTGTTTTTGTTTTTCTTCACTTACTTGGAAAACTATTTTTAGAGAACAGACATATATGGAGGAGAGTAACCATGTGACTGGGCCTTGACTGAGATTTTATCTAAACATCATGAGACATCATGTCTGGGACCCGCAGATGCAGTCAACAATCAAAGTTTACAGTCGCAGCCCATTCTTTGGATATAAGAGTCTTTCTAGAATCCGTACGGGCATCTTGGTCTGTCCACTGTTATCACATAGTCAATCACATGCAGTTTTCATAACACCTTTGTAAATGTCAGTTTTAAACATTTACAGCATTTGGAAGACTTCCTTATCCAGAGCGACCTACATTGACCTCTTTTATACAACTAAGCAGTTAGGGATTAAGGGCCTTGCTCGGGGGCCGAGCGGTGCCAACTTATTGGTGCTGAAAAACGAACCCCGATCTTCCAATTAGCAGTCAAACACCTTAACCAACTGTGCTACCACTTCCCCAGCTTGCTGGTTCAGAGCAGACTGGTTTATAAGAAGGGAGGAAGTGGTAGTTCAGTGGTTAAGGTGTTGGACTGCTAATTGAAAGATCAGGGTTTGATTCCCAGTACCACCAAGTTGCCATTTCTGGGCCCCTGAGCAAGGCTTTTAACTCCCGATTGTTCAATAGGGGGCAGTGGTGGCTCAAATAGTTAAGGTGCTGAGTTGTTAATCTGAAGACCAGAAACACCTGGGTTCAAACCCCACCTCCGGCAAGTCAACCACTGTTGTGTCCTTGAGCAAGACCCTTAACCCTTCCTGCTCCAGGGGCGCTGTATCATAGCTGACCCTGCGCTCTGACCCCGACTTACTAAAGATGGGATATGCGAAAAATTCATTGGCTCTGTACACGTACCTTGCACAATGACAATGAATTGAATATACTATACTATACTTCAATTGTGTAAAAGATTAAGGGCGTCTGCTACATGCCGTAAACGCAAGACAGGTTCTGTTGGTCGGATCAGGTTTCTGTGAATCATCTCGTATGATCCTGCAAAAAAACAGTTTGTAAATAACACTGATGTGTTGTAATATTTAAATATTTACACTGAGCAACAGGGATTCATGGGAACTCTGTTCTGTTTACTCTCGTTCTTTACACACGTTCTGTGTCTCCTGTTTTTGAGACAAGTAACGTGAGATAATCAATAATCCCAGACAATGGCACTGGATTTGAACACCAGAAGCGCTTGTTGAAGTGGCGTATCGATTCTTCCTGTTTTGTTAGTGTTGAGATATCGGAAGACAAATTTCTGTTAACTTCCCCGAAATTTGGTCAGGAAGACGTGGTTCGCTTGGTGAAAGAACGATGAACATGATTTTTCAAAGTAGGACGTGATCCTGGATTAACATTCTAACATTACCATTTCAATCAACTATTCATATCCATCTGATGTCATCAGTGTGTGTCCACCAAACCCGCCTCAATCCATTTCAGAGATATTTATATATATTTATATTCAGATCCATTTCCTGCCTCAAAGATAAACGTAAGTCGCAGCGGATAAGGGCGTCTACTACACGCCGTAAACGTAAATGTAAGACAGGTTCTGTTGGTCGGATCAGGTTTCTGTGAATCATCTCGTATGATGATGCAAAAAACTATCTTCGTTTCATTTGCTGTAAATAATACTGGTAGATTTTATCGATATTTACACTAAGCAACTGGGTTTCACAGGAACTCTGTTCTGTTTACTCGCTTTATTTACACACGTTCTGCGTCTCCTGTTATTGAGATGAGTAACGTGTGATAATCAATGTAATTATTTACATTGATAAAGTAAATTAAGGATTATGAGATACTAATTTACAAATTGCCCCCACAAATTGTTTAGTAAATATTATTTCAATCAGTATATATATATATATATATATATATATATATATATATATATATATATATATATATATATATATATATATATATATAGATACTATATATAATTATATATATATATATATACTGTGTATATATATATATAGATAGGCATATATATAGGCATAGTACAGTAAGCCCCAGTTTCGCACTGATGATCTAGAGGCCATCCGGACAAGACCACAGAAACTTGGCTGCTGCATGTATAACCTATTGGTTTGTCTGGTCAAAGGAGAACTAACCCCCCCGGACTGATCCTGGTTTCTTCCAAGGTTTTTTTTTCTCCATTTTGTCACAGATGGAGTTTTGGTTTCTTTCTTTTCAGGGCCGCTGTCGCCCTGACTTGCTTAGTTGGAGACTCTTTAATTTACAGATATTAATTAAACAGAACTTAGAGTTTTCATTGTTTCGTCATATTCGATGTGATTCTGTAAAGCTGCTCTGACACAATCTCGGTTGTTAAAAATCGCTATCGAAATAAAGGGGACTAGTCAACATTTTAATGTTTAATAACTTTACATTACATTTAATCACCATTACCATAAGCTGTAATAAACTGACATGCTGTGTCACCCAGATGAGAATGGGGTTCCTCTTAAGGCTGGTTCCTTTCAAGGTTTTAGTAATTTCATCTCAGGGAGTTTTTCCTTGCCACAGTTGCCACCGGCTTGTTCATTAGTGACCAACGTACACTTTTTTTTACACTTGGCAGTGGTGCAGTGGTGGCTCAAATAGTTAAAGCGCTACTTTATTGATTGAAAGACTAGGAAGACCGGGTTTCAAGCTGCCGCCAGTCAGCCACTGTTTGATTCTTGAGCAAAAATCCTTAACCCTTCCTGCCCAAGGGGCGCTGTATCATAGCTAACCCTGCACAAGACCCCTAACTCTTTCTTTCTTTCTTTCTTTCTTTCCTTTCATCCACAACGTCATCTGTTGCTGCTTCTGTACCACAACCGCAATACCTGCTAATTAAAACTTTCAGTGACTTTAGAGTTTGCAAGCGACGTTCCTGGACATTGCTTGGTCCTGCTGTTGTCCCCTTGTCCCCAGTGGAAATTACGCACCTGTATTTAACCCAGATTATTCCGGATTCGCTCATCTCTTCTCGGTACTACAGCTACGCAATAATACCACTGTATCCCAAATATCATAACAATTAAACACAGTGTAATGTAGAGTAAAAGCTCAGTGGTGAAACTGTTGGACTGCTAATCGGAAGATCGTGGGTTCTGATAAATTCCCTTTATTGTAAAAATGTAATATTTATTGTACATTTTGGAGAAAATAAAAAGCTATTATAATATAACTATAGTTCTGATTAAATAATGCGTTTTCCACAGCTTTCATTTTTACTTCGTTGACTTGTGTTGCATGGTTGGTATCCAGAAGTGTGTGTGTGTGTGTGTGTGCGTGTGTGTACGTAAGGGTTATCTTTTTATGATCACAAAAACATTTTAATAAACAGGGGGAAGTTGGCATGAAGCTGAAGTACGATGACTGGCAAAAAGTTAAGAGGCAAAGTTTAGCTGTAATCACACGGCCAACCAGGAACTTGTTATTCAAGTTCTGCTTAGTTTATCAGATAATAGCGGATAAAAATGGATGAATTAAAACTAAAACAAAGACGCTTATACACACACTAACCAAGTATTATCTAATATACTGAACATTAGCATTCCAGATTGCATTTGAAGGCTTTTTGTTGCTTCTCTGAGGTAGTAGGTAGAAATAAAGGGCGATCAGGAAGCACAGCTGTAATATTTCTACAGTCATATTCAAATCTCACTAACTTTAAAAACAAAGTCATCCTATAAGCTCAACGTTACCACCAGATCCAGTCTGTAACCAGCCCAGTTGGTGGATCAGCACTTAAGACAAAAGTCAATATGACCCAGACGCAGATCCCCAGTGATGACCTTGTCTTCTAGATGGCCATCCATACAAGACCACAGGAACTATTACTGCAGTATGGAATAACCAGCTGGTTTATCTGGTCAGAGGAAAACCGAACCTGGTTTTTCGCAAAGTTTTTTTCTCCATTTTGTCACCAGTGGAGTTTTGGTTTCGTGCCGCTGTCGTCTCTGGCTTGTTTAGGTAGAGACTCTTAACTTATAGATAATAATTAAACTAATTAAACAATTAAAGTAAATGGGGAAGGGGTGGAAGTGGCGGCTCATGGTTAAGGTGTTGGACTGCCAACCTAAAGATTGTGGGTTTGATTCCCAGCTCCACCAAGCCACCACTGCTGGACCCTTGAGCAAGGCCCTTAACCCCTAACTGCTCAGTTGTATAAATGTAAGTCACTCTGGATAAGGGCATCTGCCAAATAATGTAAATGGAGTGTTTTTAGTGAGTATCCACTCATTTTATTTGATTCTGTAAAGCTGCTTAGACACAATCTCTGTTTGACTCAGTCTCGATCTCCAGGGAAGTGGTGGCTCATGGTTAAAGGGGTTGAACTACCAACTTGAAGATTGTTAGTTCAATTCCCAGCTCCACCAAGCCACCACTGCTGGGCCCCTAAGCATGGCTCAGTTGTATAAAATGGATAGGGGCGTCTACTAAATGGCATAAATGTTGAAGAGTGCCTTTATAAATAAAGGGAACTTGACTATAAGTGATATTAATGGTGTGTCAATCAAAGGTTCAGGAGTAAATCACTCTCTGGTCCTCCATAAACCTTATTTTTATGTCAACATTTCAAACTCAACCCAAATGTGTTTGACAATTTATAATATTCTGTACTAAAATAATTTTGCAGGTTCAGAGAGAGAGTGTGTGTGTGTGTGTGTGTGTGTGTGTGTGTGTCTGACCTAGCCTAGTTCTGACTCCTTTATCTTAATGCATCAAATCTGCTCTAATAAACAAATCATGACTTAAGACTCGTTTGGGTTTGATCATTAATTCTTTATTTCAGATTTTCTTCACCAACATGTCTTATACATGTAAAGCAAAATCTTTTGACGATTAGACATATTTCACAAAAAGAAAACCCTTCACCGGTGTCATTAAGGTGTTTAATATCATTAAAACAACAGCAAAATTGGATACGGAAACAAAACTATAATTCCTGGTACTGATGGCATATTCACCATGCTGACGTATGAAAGGTCATAAAGATTATAATATAAGGGCAAGCGGAGATAAGGTGAGCATAAATCTCTTGCGCATTCTGTTTTAAACTTTAAACCTAAAATGTTTTTCTAGCTTAAATGTTATTTTTCGGCTCGGGAGCTCATTCGAGAAATGCGGAAGTTGGCACAGATCTTAAGCAATGACTAAGCAGTCATTAATCAGTCTGACAATCTGGAACTTTGTTTCCTGGTATTATTTTTTTTTTTTTCCACAAACGTAGAATAAAATAGGATTAAAATTTATTGTAATAAAAAAATAATAATTAAATAAATGCACATACAAGTACACCCTAACACCAAATTCATATAATGATAATACATCACAAGATACTAGAATTAAAATATAATAGAAAAAAAACCCATCCAAACCTTTACACACTTAAGCCCAGATTTTATTTCACTTTTCATTGATTCTTCCTTAAAATCTTTCTTGTTTTTAAATTAGTAAAATTGTTTCTGGGCTGAACTTTCCTTTCCGTTCTACTACACGGTAGTAAACAATGTTAACTTTGTTTCATAGAAACAACTGACATCTGCCTCATACCAGCAAATGAGACTATACACAGATTCGGACTGCCTGACTGACAGTGTTTCTGACGGACGGAGATTGGGCGAGATCGGTCTTACAGGAAGGTGCGAACTTGAGGACACCGGCCTTTCAGTATCCTTCTCACCTAAAGGTGATAAAACAAAAGATATGTAAATGAATTAGAATCATTTCATAAAAGCACTTCAATAAATAATGCAATGCTGGGAGTATGCAAAAATCAGTGGGTCTAAAGACAGCAGTAAATCCTGCGATATATGTCCCCCTCCTGCCTTTCACCCTTTCAGAGACGGCTGGGATAGACTCCAGCAGATCCCTGTGACCCCGAATTAGGGAATAAGACACCTTGGTAAACCCTCCTTTTAATTACCATAAAAATCAGCTAGTTTACGTTGAGTTGGAACTGTTTTGACGGTCTAATTGTATTAATGTTAAATGGTTGCCGAGTTTGTAAAAACACTTAAGGGACTGTAACAACCGGGATTTCTTAGCTTAATGGCTTTTATGTAAGCGGGTGCGGTTCCTCACCTGATCCCCGACAGAACCCTCGGGCACTAGCTGAATGGGCTGCTCGTTCTCCAGGTTCTTGGCACTTGGATCAGCTCCCTTTCTCATTATCAGCTGTACGGCGTGTGCCTGAGCTTGACGGCCATTTTGTGCAGCAGCCACGTGCAAGGCTGTGTTTCCATTAAACGCCTGTGGAGGACAGATTGGCTTTTTATTCACAGAATAAAGGAAGAGTATGTATTCAGAGGGTTACACTCAAGTAATAATAAATACAACCTAGCAATTTTTTAAGCGTTGGCATGTTTTGCTTTTGAAAACTATGGAGCTTAAAATATGGCCAAACTAATTACATTCGAATTGTGAAAATTTTAATTATTGACAAGTTTAATTGATTAAAATAGAATATTATGCGTGATTTACATTTGAAATAGCATTGGTGTAGCTCAGAAAGTGTACACTGCACTCACTGTCCCGCGGGAGACCCAGCTGAACACTAAGGTGTTTTACCAGAATTGTTTTTTTGGTTTTTTTTTCAAAATTTCCCAAAAGGTTGAAAATCCCTGGTTCTTTCAAATAAGTACTGCGCTTAGCTGCTGGCGTGTACATCAAGGTTAGCAAGTATATCAGTGACTCACCTTAGCGTTAATTACAGAAAGAGAGTCTGGCTGGTCCAGGAAAAGACGCAAAAGCTCAACGTTGGCCTCCTCAGCAGCCATGTGCAGGGCGGTGCGTCCACTTTTACGGTCCTAAAAAGAATCAAATGTTTAAAAAAAAAATAAAAAGTCGTACAGCACAGCATATTCACTACTTTAACGACGAGGGTTGACTGCAGTGTTCACCTTCGTGGCGTAAGAAGCACCCATAAGCAAGAGAGTGTTGATACATTCGCCAAGCTGCTTTCGCTTCTGCATCAGAGCGGCAGTTTGGGGAGACTGAGGTGCTGTTACATGACTCAGCTCATGCACCACTGCATTGTGGGTCAGGACAGCCATGTGGAGAGCGGTAAAACCTATGAGGAGAGCGGGAGGAAAAAATAAAATAAAATAAGCGTTATTTAGAAACAGGGTTCTACATCGGTGTGAGTGAATCATTAAATTACTATAATGGACATAAGTCACTCATTTTCCTCATCCTGTCATAAACAATGACCATCATATTATCAGGAATGTTTAACATACTTAACTATGTACTACATTTAAATAAGTACCTACTTCCCGACTATTATAAGTACTAGAATGTAAGGAATGTAATTCGGATGTAGTACATTTTAATATTGTCAAGTGACATCACAAAAGCACAAAAGTGCGAATTTAAAGATGGATAATGTTAAACTTGAACCATGAGCAATTAAACAACATTTTTTCCCCTTTAAGAAATTAAAGCTAATTAAAACAATTAAAAAAGTGGCGAGTCATCTCTCTCTCTCTCTCTAATGGAATATGCATAGTACGCATACTTCAAAATCCAGCCGGGTGTAGTAGATCATCCGAGGTCATTCCGCGCAGTGTAATTCGCATGCTAAGGTTTCGGACGTACTAATCACCTCACATACTCAGTTCCGCGTATTATATATATTACAGAAGTATGCGATTATCCACTTTGAATTGTTTTAAGATGCGTCACTTAATCACGCCATCTATGGCTACTGTGTCGTCTGTAATTATGTGCTGATGTTGAACTCTTTTATGAAAAGACGGAGCTTGAGAAGTGGCGCTTTTTTGTAGCCGTGCTTAACTACAAGCCACTGATTTCCAAAAATCTGAATTTTGTAAATAAAAGTCTGTAATAAGCACTGTTGAGTTAAGCTTTGGAAATTTGGCGACCATGGAAACAAAACTTTCTCGTGACACGCCTGTCACTTCCTGATGAATTAATTCAAGATCAGGCATGTGCGAAAGAACGCACGCACAAAGTAACCGGAATGAGTCATTTAAATGGAATAATTACTTGTTTGATCCGATTGTGAAAATGTTTATTCTATCTCTCTCAACCTCAGTGAAATTTGATCATGTTGGCCATTTTTATTCTGATTAAGGTGTTTACATGTAGCATTTTTAATTCCGATTAGGTGTTTACATGTAGCATTTTTATTCTGATTGAAGTGTTTACAAGAAGGATTTTTATTCTGATTAAGGTGTTTACAAGAAGGATTTTTATTCTGATTAAGGTGTTGACATTGAGAATTTTTATTCTGATTAAGGTGTTTACAAGAAGCATTTTTATTCTGATTGAAGTGTTTACATGAAGGATTTTTATTCTGATTGAAGTGTTTACAAGAAGGATTTTTATTCTGATTAAGGTGTTGACATTGAGAATTTTTATTCTGATTGAAGTGTTTACAAGAAGGATTTTTATTCTGATTAAGGTGTTGACATTGAGAATTTTTATTCTGATTAAGGTGTTTACAAGAAGCATTTTTATTCCAGTTGTGGTGTTTACATAGAGCATTTTTGTTCTGATTGGACTTTTACACTAATTGCAATCAGAATGTACATGTAAAACAAATCAGATTAATATTCCTTATTTATGGCCTGATTATAAATGTTTTAAAAGGGGAAAGTGATTCTCACCGTCGTAGTTGACTGCCTCCATGTTTAGCTTCAGGCCGTTATTCTGCACAGCTCTTTGGATAGCCTGCATAGACACACAATAATAGTAACAAAAAAAAAAAAAGAAAGCACTATTAACTTTGAGAATTTTATCAGTCGTGTCACAGATTTTAAAGATATCTTAAACAAATAAAGCACTAAAGATTGTAACTATGTTTGCGTGCCAAGTTCAGGTAATGGTTGACAGCATGGGCTGTGCTCCAAAACCTGTTTTGCAGGATCAGGGGAATTTTAGACGACTTTGTCTGTACTGAGTTTAAGGAAATGATCAGAAATTAGAAGGAAGTTGTTTAGCAACAACCTGACAGTCAGTCCCACAACCCACAACAACCAAACCGCAGCACACCCACCCCACCTAAATAAAGTGTAAAAGAATTTTTGTGTTTATTATAGAAGATAAAACTCTTATAAAAGAGTATAAAATGAAAAAAAGGGCGATGCCAAAGTTTAATAAACATCTAATACTAATTCAAATCATTTCTTATTAGACTTAAATTATTCTACCAGATGGCATGCCTGGCTTTTAGCCTGTTATCGCTGCTGATCATATTGTTTTCACTGGAGCGAGTTTGTAGATTTGCTATGCCTTGTTTGCTCAACCTTGTCTTGTTTGACGATGTGTGTTTACTCACGGCACACTCGTTTTTAAAAACGTGATCTTTTTAATGCAATTACCAAAAGAGAAATGACAATTAAACGTGCGTCACGGCTTCACAGGCGTATCTGTGATAATTAGGAGAAGCAGAAATGACAGGATGGGATGGGATGGGGTGTAAAGTGGTTATAAATGACAGAAACGTGATCTGTAATTAAGCTTCAGAACATGAAAAAGCCCCCATGCAGGACAGAGCAGATCTTACCTGTAGAATCAGAGTGTGTCCCTTTTCAGCGCACACGTGTAGAGGGGTGCGGCCCCAGCAGTCTGTAGTGTTCACCGACGCTCCCATCGACAGGAGATCTTGTGCAATGAGATGTTGGTTGGCTGCCACGCAAACTTGAAACGCACTCTATAACAAAAAAAAACCCCCATAACTAACTAAATGAAAAACTGATCCGACCAAGCCCTGTTCCGGTTTTCCTGCATTAACCTTATATGAAAATAGGGCGTGGGAAGGATTCAGGGAATTTAATGACGAACTTACTGCCACACCGGATACTTAAACAGGTTAGATCCGATTATAGGTACTTGGAGTGATTTATGCGAAACTAAACTCCTACCTGGTTGTTATGCTCTTTAGCGTCCAGCATGCCGATGTCATACATTTTTCTGGCAAGCACGTACGCCAGGGCACGCCTTCCCTGAGCCACTGCGATGTGAAGGAAGCTGGAAAACAAATAAAACCATCCAATATCAGTAAATTCAGAATGTGACTGAAAATGTTTTTTAAAATAATTTAAGGGGTTTAAATCTTTTTCTCTTACATACTTTTGCATGTAGTATGTATATATATTATATATATATATATATATATATATATATATATATATATATATATATATATATATATATATATATATATATATATATATATAATAAATATATAATATATAATTCCTGTTATAGGACATTTCTATTTGTTCTGTGAACTTGCTCAACTTACGTGTCCCCATCTCCATCTTTCGAGATGAGATCCAGAGGACTTAAACTGGCCAATTTCTCCTCCTCTTGCTGGATCTGCCACTGGAAAAAGGACACCGGAGGAGCTTTGTTTCCACCGGACCCAAACCCATGCTGTGGGCTCAGGTTCTGGAACGGAGATGTGTAAGGGATCTCGGAAACCTGAGGAGTCTGGCAGCTGTTATAAACTGGGCTTGAAGAGTTAGTATAGACGGTGGGTAGTACTTCTTGCTTCTCCTGAGGTGGGTGGCAGATGGATATCGGACTCCCGTGCATCTTTACCGAGTCGAAAGACAGCCCAGTGTTGCTGAAGTCACAGAGTACGTCATAGAAGTTTTGTTTATTTATGAGGTTTTCAGTTGGAAGATATGAGGACTGGGAGAAACAGTAAAACACTTTATTACAGCTCGGAAAAATACATTTAAATCCAGGGTCAGATATGAGCAATTAGGATGAGATGTATTTAAAGTCATCATCATTTAAAGATCATTACCAGGACATTGTTGTGTTGTGTGGCAGGTCTCTTAGTGACGCAGTGAGGTGAGACACTCTCGGCTGCTCTTTTTCCAGTTTGAAGCAAAGTAGTTATGACTAAAAATATACAAAATGAACACAATTAAAATCACAGTCACTACAGGTCATTACTGTATATTTCAGCTATTAACAAATACTAGCTTCTTTTTCGTGGTAACTTTTACCTGGATATTCCAGTTCGTTTCTATTTGGCTGCACCTGAAAAGAAACAGAAGGGATTTTGGTTTGGGTTTTTCTCCCCAAAACATAATTTCAACACTTAAACAAGAGAAAATGTTGTGTGTGAATTTTATAAGCGTGTACCTGTACGTCGGTGTGCCGTCTCTGCATAATGAGCTCTTTGACGGTGTTTTTAACACGCACACCCTGATACCGCGGGCTCTGCAGCTGGGAGGCGTCCTGAGATTCAACTACAATCAGAAGTAGATTAACGATTATTCCCCTGGAATAAATGCTTTACTAAATAAAAATACACGTTTCAGAGCCTGTTTTCCTGTTCCATTATGGTAATATATATATATATATATATATATATATATATATATATATATATTATATATATAGATGAAAAACAACAGAGAAAGACAATAATAATATATAATAATAACAACAACAATAACAATAATAACTAATAACTAACTATAATAACGATATATAAGAATATCTATATAGATAGACAGACCAGATATAGATATATAAAACTATAATAACTATATAATAATAACTATAATAATAACAACTAATAATATATATATATATATATATATATATATATATATATATATATATATATATATATAATATACTATATATATAATATAATAATACTATAATAATAATAATAATAATAATAATACAGAATGTTACATAAACACTTTATAGGTCATGTTTCTATTTATAGCCCGGACGGGTGTTGGGGTTTTGGGCCGTGTTTTCTCTGATTACCGTAAACGCTGGTGAAGCTGCTGTCCGGGCGCTGTGGACTCCCCGCGGTACTTCCGCTTTCCTCACACTCTCCGCTCGGTTTCCACGGAGACAAGTGTCCCGGTTCCGTCCCGACAGAAGAGCACGCGTTAAACAGCCACAGGTTCGCCGGACTTGTCAGGACGTCTGAGTTATTGTCCACTAACCCGGAATAACCCTCGCAAACTCGGTCAATAATCATGGCGTCCGGTTGTCGCACTGTCACTCTAACGTTACTTACCAACGTCACTAACACTCCTGATGTGGACACAGTCGCTGAACCGCGCTGCTTTTGTCGAGGCGGGTATGTAACCAAGCCCCGCCCCCTCCGAGATGAGAGCCAATAGTAAAACAGAAAAGGGGCGGACTAATACTAAAAACACTGAGCCAAATAACACAAGACCTTTCCTTCAAATCCGCACTATAAAGTGTGAGAGTGCGCATATGGGATAGTACCATAAACTTGGTTGAAAGAACGTGGTTTCATGACGGTCCGCTCTCTGCTGAGTTGCAGTAATTATTAGTCACTGCAACTTTTTTTTTGGGCCCCCAGCTTGTATATTTGTCACATTACACCAGGTTATGGAAGAAGAATGAAGAATAAGTACAACTTATTTCTCTGCTTTTTCCATCTGTCCAAACATCACTAAATTCATTCATCTTCTATACCCGCTTATTTCCTGATCTGGAGTCACAAGGATCTGCTGCATCACAGGGGTCTCTAAAAGGGCAAAATGGTAGGAGGGGTAAACCCTGGACAGGTCGCCAGTCTAACACAGGGCCACACACACACACACACACCCTTACTTCTATGGGCAATTTAAAATCACCAGTCAACCTAACATACATGATTTTGGACATACATGTTTTCGGTTCCAACATAGGCCTTGTCCCACTTGCACCCTTCTGCCCCTAATTTGTGCTTTCCCGCTGAAGGGTGCAAGTGTGTAGGGTGCACTAATTCACTGGTGATATTTTTTTTCCCCAATATTAATATTGTGAATAAAAAATTGGACAAGCAGAGCGGTTTTGTCAGACAAAATGGACAAGGATAGGGAAGTTCAGTGTAAGTAAAAGTTATTATTATTTTCAGCAGCACTACTATGTACTGCGTGAGTAACGAGGTGTTGCGACGATAACGTAGCAATGACGTTTGACGAAGATGGGTGACGTTTCTTAAACCGTTTACAAATCTGCACGTCAGACCACTTGTTCTCTTGTACACTTATCAACTAAAGTGTCATTTCTCAAAATTGCACCCTTTCTGGAACACCTTAAGGCGTAGTGTAGTCATAGAAAGACGAAAAGGTGTGAATAAAAGGGAGAAAATGGAACAGTGGGATTACAGGGTGAGGGTACAGAAGTTTAAGTACTCGGATGGACAATCCAGAGTGACGGAGTGCGTGGAAAATCGGTGGAGAAAGGCGTCGGTAGTGAAAAGAATATCAAGGGAAAGGTAAAAAAAACAGTGATGGGCGAGAGAGAGAGAGAGGGAGAGAGAAAGAGAACAGCTCTGTGTACGTTTTAGATAAAAAGACATGAAGAAGAGACAGGAGGCATAGTTTGAAGTAGCAGAGCTGAAGATGTTGGAGGTTGTCTTTGAAGTGATGAGGTTGGACATGATTAAGAAAAGCACATCAGAGGAATGCTCATGTTGGATGTTTCATGGACAAAGTCAGGAGGACAGATTGAGATGGTTTGACATTTGCAAAGGAGGGAGTGGAAATTATCGGTAGGAAGATGGGGGAAAGGAGATGCAGGCAAGAAGTAGGTGGAAGATAAGGAACGTGGAGGATAAATAAGGAGATGAAGTTAGTGCAGGTGAGTGATGAGGAGGGACTAAAAGGATCACATGGTTCGCTGTGGTGACCCCTGAAGGAGAAAAGAAATGTTCTTTTAGCTAAAGAGAGAAACAAAACCAAAAGCCATGTTAACCAGCGATAGCGCTAAATCTCTGTAAAGCTTCTAGTCCTAACCCATTTATCGGATCAGAGTCATACTGGATCACCGGATCATCACAAAGTCACCATGCCAACGTTCATTCAGGAACATATTCAGCTTCTATCATGTTTTGGAAGAACCTTGAGCTTATGTAAGGAACCCAATGTGACCTTTAAAGAACTTAAATAAAACGTCAACCCAGAATTATTTACCAGTATATTTACCAATTGCCCCTAGGTTTCTTAGTTTCTTAGATTTTTAAGGGTTTATTTTTGGTTAGCCAGTTAAACATAGGGTGTTGTTTTTTTAGGCTTGCAGAAAGAATCCTAACCTTCTCTTAACTTTCTTTCTCTGCTTAATTCCTTTCTGTATTTCTGATAAAACATTATTAGTCATAAATAAAATAGTCAGCTAATGAGTATAAAGTGGGAAGTGGTGGCTCATGGTTAAGGTGTTGGACTGCAAAACCGAAAGTTGTGGGTTCAATTTCAATTCAGTTCAATTCAGTTTTATTTGTTTGGCGCTTTTTACAATGGTGATTGTCACAAAGCAGCTTTACACAATTGAAGAAATTATGAGATGACAATGAATCAGAAATCAGTTTGTCCCTGATGAGCAAGCCGGGGGCGACGGTGGCAAGGAAAAAACTCCTGAGATTGAGATAGGGAAGAAACCTTGAGAGGAACCAGACTCAACAGAGAACCCATCCTCATTTGGGTGAAAAACAGGTAGCAGGATTTATGTAGTTACACTGTGTGTGTGTGTGTGTGAACAACTTAAATCATAAGTCCTTAAAGAGCAGCTGGAACGTCTTTATGGCGAAGTGGGTCGTCCTAGGTCACCCTTGTGATGTAACATCGCGAGGGGCAGGTCACAGGAAGGTCCCACAGGCCGGGTTGGGGTGGGGTCTGGATCACCGGCAGCTCCGTTGTGGACGTATGTAACTCAACAGGAGAGAGATAGAGATGAGAGAGAGATGCGAGAGAGAGAGAGAGAGAGAGAGGGAAAGGAAGGCAAAAAGAAGGAAAACAGTTAAGTGACAATGTAATCACACGGTTTGGATTGATTAATGATAATGTAGAGTGCAAGGATGGACTCCGACAAGACTAACTAGGTCAGCATAACTAAAAGGAGAACTCAATTCCCAGCCTTTCCAGGCTACTACCATTGGGCCTCTGAGCAAGGCCTTTAACCCCTAATTTCTCAGTTGAATAAAAGAGATAAATGTAAGTCGCTTTGAATAAAGGCATCTGCTAAATGCTGTAAATGTAAATAATTTCGCATTAATAAATAATCAGCAGGTTATTATTTTTTGTGAGATTATTCAACTGTTTACATAAAATAATCAAACCCTGAATTCTGACATTTCCGAACAAATTATTTAGTAATGGAAAGATCTCTAGACAGGAATTTAACCAGTTCCCGAAGGGTCAAAGTCCTGCAAAGTTTAACTCCAACACTGGTCCAATACACATAATCTGCAGTTTTCACACACTGTATTATTAATCTGGGGGACTGGATTATCTGGATTAGAGATTTTTAAGAGTTAAAGCTAAATTCTTTAACAAAACTCACACATGGCAAAAAACATTCTGACGTCATACAGTAAAGATCATCTCTTTGCAGCATGAATGCTAAACTTACCTGCACACCTGTCTCCTATCAGCATGCGCGCTCACCCAGACCACAGTCTTAGGCACAGTATACAAATGGCACAAAACATCTCCCAAACGTTAATTTCACTATTAAACAATTTAAAGGTTCCAAAATGGCGCTTCTACTAGGACTTTTTAGGAAAACAGTAGCGACGGTGACAACATTGTGCATGTGCGCCCTCTACCGCCCCAAAATAGTAATGCAATATTTTATTAGGGTTGGGTTAGACTGAACTTTGTATCTTTGAATTCTGCACACACACATATCAATAAACTATTGATAATTGTCTTACTGTGTCTTAAATGGATGGACATTCCTTGAAATTGATGGGCTTAGTAAACCTCAACTGTCCATAACCTGGTGTTTTATTGACGCATCATGTCTTTTGCCGCTCACATATCTTCTTTGTTAGCTCTTTTTCCATTTCGGTAATATTGCTTGCCTTAGATCTTCTCTAACTTAGCCTGAGATCTAAGTCCATGCATAATCACAAACGTTGGATTATTGCAACTCTCTATTTCCTGTCTGGATTAAAAAACTCATTAGAAGGAACAATCTGTTCAAAACTCAGCAGCAAAAAGTTCTCACCTCCACTAGGGTTCTGCTCACGTTCTCTTCTACTGAAGGGATCTTCATGGTTACCTGTGGCATCACACATTTATTCATTATCTTCATACCCGCTTATCGTATTTGGGGTCACAGGGATCTGCTGAGCTATCCAGCCGTCTCTGGAAGCGGAAAGGCAGGAGGGGTACACCCTGAAAGGCACAGTCCATCACAGGGCACAACCCCACACACTCCCACTCACCCAATGGGCAATTTAGAATCACCAATCAATCGAACTACATGTTTTTGGATTGTGGGAGAAAACCCGAGAACCCGGAGAAAACCCACACAACAAGGGGAACATGCAAACTCCCACAGGAAAGACCCGGCCTGGGAATAGAATGCGGGACCTCTTGCTGTGAGGTAACAGGCTAACCCATAAGCACTGATGATGCCCCGTCAGGTATTCACTTCTATAATCTAACGTTGTGGTCTGAATGTATGTATGTGTGTTATTGACTGCTATAAATGTGTATTGGACAGGATAAATGTGTGTTAAGACTGTATAAATGTGTTATGACTTGTAGTAAATGTGTGTTATACTGGACTGTATAACTGAGATTCGTGTGTTAACTGCCTGTATAAATGTGTTACTGCTGTATAAATGTGGGTTACTGACTGTATAAATGTGTTACTGACTGTATAACATGGGGTTACTGACTGTATGTATGGCGGACGACGTAAAATGTGGTTACTGGAAGGTATAAATGGTAGTTACTGGACTGAAAATGTGTGTTACTGACGTATCTATGATTATGACTGTACTTAGATGTGTGTTACTGACTATATAAATGTGTGATGACTGTTAAAGTGTGTTTATGACTGTATAAATGTGGTGGTACTGACTGTATAAATAGCATACGGACTGTATCGTGGGTGTTACTGACTGTCTAAAATGTGTTTGACTGATCAATATGCATTATGACTGTATAAATGTGTGTTATGACTGATAAATGTGTACTGACTGTATAAATGTGGTTTATGACTGTATGGATGTGCGTTAATGACTGTTAGTAATGTGGTACTGACTGTTAAATGTTGGTGGTTATGACTGTATGAAATGTTGGTAATGACTGTATAAATGCGTGTACTGACGTATAAAGGTGTACTGACTGTAGAAATTGGTTACTGGACGTATAAAATGTGTAGACTGTATAGATGTGTGTTATGACTTATTGTATGTGCGTTAGCTGACTGTATAAATGTGTTACTGACGGGATAAATGTGTACGACTGTATAAATGTGTGTTACTGAATGTATGTATGTGCGTTACTGCCTGTATAAATGTGTTACTGACGTATAATGTGGTTAGACTGTAGAAATGTGTGTTATGACTCTGTATAAATATGCATGACTGACGTATAGCTGTGTGTGATTGGACTGTAAAATGTGTGTACTGACTGTATTTAAATGTGTGTTACCTGACTGTATAAAATGTGTTACTGACTGTATAAATATGCATTACTGCTGTATAAACTGCGTTGTGTACTGACTGTTAAATGTGTTATGACTGTATTAAGTGGTACTGACTGTATAAATGTGTGTTACTGACTGTATAAAATGCATTACTGACTGTATAGATGTGGTGGACTGGGACGTATAAAGGGGGGTACTGACTGTATAAATATGCATTACTGACTGTATTAAATGTGTGTTTACGGACTGTAGAAATGTGTGTTACGACTGTATAAATGTGGGTTTACTGACGGTATGTAGGTGCGTTACTGAAGCTGTATAAATGTGTTACGACGGTATAAATGTCGTGTTATGACGGTATAAATGTGTTACTGCCTGTATAAATGTGCTACGACTGTATAAATTGTGTTACGACTGTATGTATGGCGTTAGGACTGTATAAATGGTTACGGACCTGTATAAATGTGTGTTGTTACGACTGTATAAATGTGTTACTGAATGTATAAAGCGGGTTACTGACTTGTTAATGTGTTACGACTGTATAAATGTCTAGTTACTGCTGTATACATGTGTTATGACGTACAGATGCGTGTTACTGACTGTATGTATGTGGTTAACTGACTGTATAAATGTGTTAGACTGTATAACTGTGTTACTGACTGTTATAAATGTGTGTACTGACCTGTATGTATGTGCGTACTGACTGTATAAATGTGTTACTGACTGTATAAATGGTGTTACTGACGAACCTGTGTGTTACTGATGATAAGGGTGTAGACTGTATAAATAGGCATAATTACTGTATAGATGGGTGTACTGACTGTCTAAATGTGTGTACTGACTGTATAAATGTGTTATGACTGTATAAATGTGTGTTACTGACTGTTTTATGATGTGTGTTACTGACTGTATAATATTGCATTACTGAAGTATAGCTGTGTTATTGACTGAATAAATGTGTTACTGACTGTTAAATGTTGTGTTACTGACTGTAAAATAGCATATACTGACTTTGTATAAATGTGTGTTACGACTGTAGAAATGGTTAATGACTGTATAATGTGTCTGACTGGAGGTATGTGCGTAATGACTGCTATAAAGGTGTTTACTGACTGTATAAAGGTGTGTTATGACTGTAATATAACTGTTACTGTATAACTGACTGACTGTATAATGTGTGTTACTGACTGTATAATTAGTGATGTATAGAATGTGTGTTACTGACTGTAGCAATGTGTGTTACTGACTGTATGTTACTGTATATAATGTATGTGTTACTACTATAGAATATGCATACGACTGTATAATGGTGTTAATGACTGTTACATTGTTTATGACTGTATAAATATGCTTAATGCTTATGATGTTGTTTTATTGACGGAATAATGGGTGTTACGACTGTATGTATGCGTTATGACTGTATAAATGTGTTCTGACTGTAGAAATGTGTGTGACTGAACTTTATAAATGTTTACTGCTGTATAAATGTGTGGTACTGACTGTATAATGTGTTTACTGACTGTATAAAATGGTGTTACTGACTGTATGTATTGCGTTACTGACTGTATAAATGTGTTATGACGGTTAAATGTGTGTTACTGACTGTTAAATATGCATTAATGACTGTATAGATGTGTGTACTGACGGTATAATGTGTACGGCTGTATAACTATTGCTTTAACTGAATGTATAGATTGGTTACGAGGTATAATGTTTGTGGTAAGGTGAAAATGGGTTACTGACTGTATAAATGTGTGGTACTGATGTATAAATATGCAGACTGACTGTATAGATGTTATTTTTGTGTTTTTTTTTTTTTTTTTTAATGACGTATAAATGTGTGTTACTGACTGTGTAAAATGGTGTTCGGACTGATAAAATGTGAATACTGACTGTATAGATGTTACGACTGTATCAATGTGTGTTTATGGCTGTATAATGTGGTAGGGACTGTCATAAATGTGTTTACTGATTGTGTATAAAATGTTACTGACTGTTAATTGTGTTACTGACTGGATAATGTGTGTACTGAACTGTATAAATGTGTGTTAATGCATGTATGTATAGGCGATTACGACTGTATAAAATGGTGTTACTGCTGTAAAATGTGTTACTGACGGTAAAATGTGGTACTGACTGTATAACTCGACTTACTGACTGTATATATGTGTGTTATGTGTGAACTGTATAAATGTGTGTTTATGACTGATAAATGTGTTACTGACTGTATAAATATGTGTTACTGACTGTATAAATGTGTGTTACTGACTGTATAATGGTTACTGACTGTATAAGAGGTGTGTTACTGACGTATAAATTGCATGCTGTATAAGGGTTACTGACTGTTTAAATGGTGTTACGACTGTATAAATGTGTTACTGACTGATAATTGTGTTACTGACTGTATAATGTGTTACTGTATAATTTGTTACTAAGATTTGTCTTTCTGACTGTATAAATGTGTGTTACTGACTGTATAAATGTGTTACTGACTGTATAAATGTGTGTTACTGACTGTATAAATGTGTGTTACTGACTGTATAATGTGTGTTACTGACTGTATAAATGTGTGTTACTGATGTATAAATAATGCATTGACTGACTGCATAGATGTGTGTTACTGACTGTATAAATGTGTGTTACTTACTGTATAAATGTGTGACTGACTGTATAAATTTGTTACTGACTGTATAGATGACGACTGATAAATTGTGACTGTTAAATGGGTTACTGCATAAATTGTGTTACTGAATGTATAATATACTGACTGTATAAATGTGTTACTGACTGTATAAATGTGTTACTGACTGTATAAATGTGTGTTACTGACTGTATAAATGTGTGTTACTGACTGTATAAATGTGTGTTACTGACTGTATAAATATGCATTACTGACTGTATAGATGTGTGTTACTGACTGTATAAATGTGTGTTACTGACTTTATGAATTTGTGTACCATATATGCATCTGATATTGTGTATTTTGATTCAAGGAAAGAGGAGTCCGAGTGTGCAGCAGGAAAACACACATCACTCCATCTGAATAAACAGAGCTCAAGTAGTGAGGAGCATTCGGAATGTCACGTCTGCTCGCTGTGTTGATTCACTCCACAGGCCCCTCTTTTAACACCGGCAGAGCATGTGCAGCCTGCTGACTAAAACAACACAAAATACTGGAAAACATTGGCCTTTTTAGTCTCAACAACATCTGTCAGCTTGTGAAGCAGAAATGTCCTGCTTTCCAAGGTCAGACTTCCAGCAAAAAAAGTCTTTAAAGAAAACTCCACTTACAACTTTAGTTTCAGGACTGAAGACAATCAATTAAATTCCTTAACACTTTATAAAAGATGAGATGAGAAATAAGAAGAAAGGAAAGTGACACTTTGTTACGGCTCAAAGTATGAATTAAAAATCCATCAGTAGCAACCGGTCAATAAGGGGCGCTGTAGCACTGCCCACCCAGAGAAAACAAGCTACCCATCATGTTAACAATAAGTTAAAAATATATTCCAAATTATTAACAAAAGCAGATCATTTAGTCGTACTATTCCACTGGTAACTAAATAATTACTTATTAAAACATAAAAAAATCGAAACTGTATTTTGTTTATGTTTGTGTGTGCGAAGTGAAACTCTTTTAAAAAGCATGTAATTTAAGTGCAAGATCTTATTGGCTCGTTTAAAATTGTCGACCCTCCCACTTTTATTGTTAGCTTATCAATATTGAGTTTGTATTTTTGGCCTTATTTGATTAGATTGCAATGCCTTTTGTTGTTTTTCCTCCCCCCCTCTAGTGGACAATATTAGTATTACAGCCGTCATCTCTGAATCCGATTTATTGTAATAGTAAAAAGCTGAATTCTTTCAATGATTAACTTGATGACTTAGTTACTCATAACAGGGGCATAATAAGGACAGTGGTGGCTCCAATGGTTAAAGTGTTGAGTTGTTGATTGGAAGACCAGGAAGATCTGGGTTCAAGCCACTGTTGGGTCCTTGAGCAAGACCCTTAACCCTTCCAGCTCCAGGGGCGCTGTATTACAGCTGACCCTGCACTCTGACCCCAACCCTCCAAGGTGGGAGATGCAAAGAAAAACTTTTGACTATATGTTGCACTGTGTATAATCATGTATGTGACAAAATTGAACAAACATTGAATTTAATTTTAGTTTTCCTGAGCCCTGAGGTGGCAGCTACGTCTGCAGTGCACCAATTTCAGGCAAACATTTCATTTCAAAATTCAGTATCTTATGAGAGGATACCTGTAACCAACACTTTTAGCATGCGCTTATAATCAATACCTTTTAAAGTCTCCCATAATCATAATCAGGAAGATCTTTTAAGCACTTTGGTACACGGGGATGCTACTTTATCCCGCAGAGTTCAGATAAAACAGTGGGATCGTCCATAATGTGAGCTGATAAGAGCCGAGCCGGATGTAGTACTACAGATTTGCTCTCCATTAACGTTTGAAAAGTTTCCCCTCAGGGTGGGTTAATTTTGAGGCAATACTATTTTACTGGTAAAATGGGGAGGTGGTAGTGCAGTGGTTAATGTGTTGGACTGCTAATGGGAGGATCAGGGTTCGATTCCTAGCACCACAAGTTGCCATTGTTGGGCGCATGAACAAGGCCCTTAATAGCTTAGATGTATGAAAGAGGTCAATATAAATGGCTCTGAATAAGGGCGTCTTCCAAATACTGTACTTATGCGTAAGTAGAGCCCTTAGCATGTTGCTTGTATTATATGAGAAAATTCTCTTACCAATGTAGCAAGCAAGAAGGCGGCCATCGACAGTTTCAGTGGTCGGAACACCTTTAACTCTGACTGTGATCTAATCAGCTAGCTCTGTGCTATAATTTAGCATAAAGCACAAGTGAGAAGGAAAACTGTAACGATGTATAGTGGTGCTTCATTAAATCTTTAGACATTACCGGATAAATTAAGGTGGTATCCAGGTGTTACCTACCACCAGGGTTGTAAGATGAGGCCAAACTTATAAATATTAAACAGAACAGACTTAGCCATTAGCCTAAACCAGGGTGTCCACATGTAATGGGTGTAACAGTAATTCCCGCCTTTTAGAGGCCACAATTGGTCAATCGTGTGCTTGTCAAGAAGAGAACATGGTCAGACACATGGAACAAGTGTCATGTAAAGTTACAGTAAAAGAATAAACAAGTCAGTTATAACTTATACTGACTAGGGTTTTTTTTGCCTATCCGAAAGCCACCGACACCACCTTTCCTGACAAACATTTAAATTGTCTCACTGATAGCTGGACATTATTATTTTTGTCCAGTACTATTGCCAAATGCTGCATGTATCAAGTGACTCAATTCTGGTTGTTTTTTCCCTTCAATGTGACACAGATGGGATATGACTGACGATTGTGTAAGCAGGAAAAAAATCACATGGATTCCGATATTTTTTAAGATCGGATTCAGGTCTCATTTGTATGTAGAAATAAATAGGATATGAAACGGATACTAGCAATAGCGTCTGCCATGTAACAGACAGATCGGATTTTCACCTATCAATGCGAGTCGAACATCATTGAATAAATGACGGTGGCGCATGAGGTCGACTCAGGTGGACACCGAACGGAGATATATATAATAACTATGCAAAACTGTGTATTTTAATATTAATACATTTTATTCACTTAAAATCTGTTTTATTTATAAACCAAACAAAACAGGCTGCAACAAGGACTCGTCTCTCTTCTTCTCTCCCTGAAGAGAGCATTGTTTTGTCGACCTTTAAATATGATGCAGAAGCAAAATCCATGGATTACGTTGCGATTTTTCCTTGCTTTTCCGGTCAGTATGTCTACCTTGGGCTACTTTGCTGTGTATAGTGTAAATATCGGATATCGTTTTTAATAAAACCTGTAAAAAAAATCGGATATAGTCAGAAAATCTGAATTTGCCATCAAGATCTGCAGTGTAAATGCAGCCATAGTCCAACATCAGAGGACTTGACAGAGACACCAGTCTAAACCAGATATGGTCTAGATGCTGTGGTGACACTTAGAATCTAATCTAATCAGATAAAGCCATTGATAGAAGTGCTATAAACCAAACGTGGGTCTAAATTTAAGTTAAAATAAAGATCAGATAAAGCTTTAATGTTTATCTTTATATAAATCTGAAACTTTAAATAGACAATGAAAAAGCCTAATTAAACTATTACTAAGACTAAGACTGTGTCCATTTTGCACATTAGGCAGGACTATGGTGGTAGAGCTATTTGTTTTTTCCCTGCATTAAAGCACTCTGTTTAAACCTTTTGAAGCTTTTTAAGGATGCAGGGGGAAACAGGAATAATAGACATCAAGCACAAATACAAACAATAAAAAGTACCAAAGCAATAATTACCACTGCATGCGGACTGGTATTAGGACAATTACAGACTAAAAATGCTACATCACCCACAAAATTGCTCCTGTCCCAAATCTACTAAACCAGGTCTATAAACACCTACTCGCTCCTCTACACTGCCACCCGGTGCTAGGAATCTCAGCATGCACAAAAACTGACATTACCAAAGCAGCTGACCAGAATTACCATAAAGTATTTGTAGTATTTAAGCCTCATCCTTACTGGGCAGGGTTATATAATTAATCCCTATTCATACACATTCCACCAGTCTCCTAATTCAGATTCAGTCACAGGGACTTTTGCTTTGTGATAAGATGCGTTATTAAATCTAGAAAGTAGTCGTTAGAAGATGGTGTAAATTGTTGACATGAAGCAAAGATGCACATAGTCATACAAGTAACTGTGACAATCAATGGATCAATGAATGGATTAAACCAATTTAATTCACAATCAGGTGCACTACCATGTCATTTCCCCTGTTATTTTAGATGTGACTACAAGCCTATACGTTTACTATACTATACTGTATAATACTACACTGTACTATACTTTACTTTACACTGTACTATACTATACACTATATCATACTGTCCCATACTCTATTATACTAAACTGTACCATACTATACTTTATGGTACTGTACTATACTTATATTCTATACAGTATTGCACTATACTATACTATATTATACTGTACTATACTATATTATACTCTACAATACAATACTGCTCTATTCCATACTGTACTTTACCATACTATACTTTATGGTACTGTACGATACAATACTTTAGTATTATATTATATACAGCATCGCACTATACTATACTATCTGTACTACGCTATACTATACTTTCCGATACTATGCTATGCTATACTATCCTTTACTATGCTATACTATACTGTTCTAATCTATACTGTACTTTACCATACTATACCTTGTTACTGTACTATACTACACTATGCTTTACAATGCTATGCTATACTATACTTTCCTATTCTATATTATACTATACTGTTCTATTCCATACTGTACTGTACCATACTATACTTTATGGTACTGTACTATACTATACTTTAATATTCTATTCTATACAGTATTGCATTGCACTATACTATGCTATACTATACTTTGCTATTCTATATTATAGTATACTGTTCTATTCCATACTATACTTTATGGTACTGTACTATACTATACTGCAATACTCTATTCTATATAGTATTGCATTGCACTATATGATACTTCACTATACTCTACTCTACTATCCTATGCTATACTTTACTATTCTATGCTATACTGTTCTATTCCATACTGTACTGTACCATACTATACTTTTTTTCTATACAGTATTGCACTATACTATACTATACTATTCTATACTATAACTATAGATACAGTATGTTGATGCATTTTGGAAAGTGGTTTATACATATAAAATCTATATCCTATATAGAACATTAAGATGATACTCTAATTGAACACCTCTATGGAATATTTTACAGTTTCAAGGACCTCCATTTTTGTAGTCAAGGCACAAACACAAAAACAGAGCTTCAGATTACAGTATTATACATATATGTGGACAAGTGGTAAGGTGTTGATCCATTTTGAGTCACCAGAACAGATTTAAGAAGGGAGACATGTCCTGTTTCACATAGCTCTACGTAAAGGAATGACAAGCGTTCTATATTTAGCCATAGGCATTATTCCTGGAATGTGTTGTGGATTATTCCTCATCCTGTACTGATAGTACATGAGACATAGTGTTCTTTACCCTTAGTGAAATATTTCTATGACAACTTCTCCTGTCTTACGTCACCACTGTTTATTGAAGCATATCAGATAGTCGTGAACTATATAAACCAGACATAGGAAGAGAAGAAAATACTTTTTAACATTTTACAGATGAAGGGGGGGGGACCCATAATAACACATACTATATAACACACTTTAGTTAAACACCCGGATTATTTTTAGGAAATTGGCTGTGAAAGTATTATTTTGAATCACTTAAACATGTGACTTGTAGCGTACTTGTAGTGTATTTATAAATATCTTTTGTTGCCTTATTGTTAATATTCTTCAAATAATGTCAGACACATTGTTGTAGGTATGTTAAAACTATTTTTTTTAGTTGATCTGCTTTTTTAAGATTGGATTTTAAAAGTTATATAACTAGAGTGTGATGGAAAATCTTCCTTTACTTTTAGCATTAGCATTAAAAAAGTGTTAACTAACTGAGATTAATACAGTAAACTGACGAAGCAAAGAAAGCTTTGATCGGACACTAAAAAGTCAAGGGCAAATGGTGTGTGTGTGTGTGTGTGTGTGTGCAATATAAATACAGGCTCCACCTCTGCTAGCTGCTAACACTAAATATTTCCACTCCCCTTGTCCATGTCATGCCTTGCTATGTCCTTGTCCAAGCCTCAAGTGCAAATAATGTTTATTCCTCATCTCAAAATACCATACTAAAATTCTTACTCATACAGTAACCACTTTATCCTGGGCATCACACACACACACACACACACACACACACACACATAATGGCTGTCCACCTAATAGCATGTTTTTGTTGTCGTTTCGCGTTGCCAGGTTTTCATTTGGTTCATGAGGTTGTCTGTGCGGTCCTATCTTATTGACGTAGATTGAGATTAAATATCGTTTATAGTATATAAATATATTATAATATATAAGTTTAATTACAATATAGAAAATAAATATGTAATATCTAAGTATCCATGCGAGTAGAATGGTAAAAAAAATTAGTAAAACAAAAATGGGAACATAGAAGTTGGTCACATGGGACCCACCGGGAATGTCATCACAAAAGTTTCAGAAACTTCCATCTAAACTAAACACAACGTCTTGTGTAGATTTATTATTATAATAATAACGATAGAAAAATTCAAATAAAACTAGTACAAAGGGGTTTTTTTCATTATTGTTTTATTAATCTCTCTGACTAATAGTTATCTAATAGCTAATAGCGCTGGATCTGGATAATAATCGCTTTGGAATAAATAGCTGGATAGATAAATATATAACTGACAATATATTACTAAAAATATTTTAACCTAAATGATACCCTGATTTTACCTCCCTATGCTAAACAGTGTTCCATCAGGGAACGTTTCACAACTTTTGCTAATAATGTTTGCTGATGTTTTGCTACAGTTGTCCGAGAGTTAGGGCAAAAACGTTTTCAAAATAATGTTTATAGAATGTTTTTATAATGTTATTAGAAAAGATTTAACTTTATTGTCATTTTGCAGAGTAGAGAGCCAATGAAATGCAGTGTATAGCTATTATCAATAGTTATTATAACCTTCTAAAGTTAAAAGAAACTGTTCCCAAAACGATGTTCTTGAAATGTCCTTGAAGTACTACTGTTATCCATACTTGATGAATGTTCTCATAATGTTGAGAAAGAATATTCTTGAAACACTTTAAAGTAACCATAAAATAACGTTTTACCAACATTAAGCAAACAGGATATTTATACATTTTTGGAACATTTTAAATCATGTTCCCCAAATCAAAACAGAACATTAAAAAAATAATAATTAAAATAAACGTTTTTTTTGGTAGATTAACTGGCAGCTTTATGTCCCAGGAAGGCTTTCATGTCTGTGTTACCTTCTGGCCCTATTAGTTATGCAGTCCTAGCACATTTTGGCAGAGTCTCTGCTGGCCTTTTGTACTCAATGTGCGTTGTCCTTATCAATTACATAATCACTAGCTAACTAAAAACTTCCCCCTCTCTCTTTCTCTTTCTCTTTCTCTCTCTCTCTCTCTCTCTCTTTTGTTAAAGCTACACATGCTTATCCTGAGGTCTGACTGATCCTGACTGCTATTTTTTCAGACGTGTCTGATCCATTATGACTCAGTGGGGATCAGTGGTGGTCGGTCAATAGGGGGCGCTGAAAAAGAAAGCTACTCACCATGTTGTTAATAAATAATTATCTGATTTAATGACAAAGTAAAACTATTGAGTTTTACTATTCCACAAAAAAAAGCATTCAAACAAACTAGTGTGTATGTAGTTTCCGTAAACGCTTGAAAAGCATGTGATGTCATGTGCATGAGCTTTTATTGTCTTTTTCCAAATTCTCCCTAATTTGTTGTTAGCAAATCAATACTTTTAAAATATTTTTGCCCCATGTGATTAAACCGTTGCAATGTAAATATACCCCCCATAATATTTTGCTACCCCCCACCACTGTTGGAGATATATGGAACTGCTGTGGATAGTATTGCTGGGAGACCAGGCCACTGTTGCTGTGTCGCAGCCCAGTTAGTGAATCAGCACAGAAAAAATAAGCCCCAGTGGCAGTTTCCCAGTGATGACCTTGTCTTCTAGACGGCCATCCAGACAAGACTATGGAAACTTTTGGCTTGTCTGGTCAGAGAAGAACTGGCCCTCCCACTGATCCTAGATTTTTTCTCTATTCTGGCACTAATGGAGTCCTGGTTTCTTGCCGCTGTCACCTCTGACTCTGTAAAGCTGCTGTGACACATCTCTATTGTTAAAAGCGCTAGATAAATGAAGGTGACTTGACTTGACTTGTTGCATTAGGATCTTTATTATTTATCATTTAATGGCTTTAGCGGAAAGATGTTAGTGTTAAATCTGTTATTAACTCTATCATTGTTTTTGTGCCAAAGAAAATCCACCCTGCCTGCCTGCCTCAACAACTATCGCCCGGTAGCCATGACCTCATTTGTAAGAGCAGTCATAGACTTCTTTACTAAATGCCACTCTGCTCTCTTTACAATTCATGTAGTCTCCAAACCTTCTTCGGCTCCTTGAAATCAAACACAGAAAGAACAAGGAATTGCTTTTCCCTCAGGCCATCCAGGACCTCAGCAAAAGCATCAAGTTTGGACCTGTTTTCTGTATGTTGTTAAATTTATCCAGAAATCACATGATACTTATAATTTAGCTCATAGGCTACTGGGTCATTCGACTATATACAAGATTTGACTTGAGCAATCGGTAAGGAGAAAACACTCTCTGAGACAGAATGAGGAGGAAGTGCTGAGAGGAACTGGACTCAGAAGGGAACTCATCCTTATCTGGGCAACACAGAATTCTGCCAAATGTCCTTTCTCATTGTATACTGTATAGTCAACTGTAACCAGTAGCTTATACCCAGGTAGCAAAGACTTCTGGCCCTGATTTGGCACGAAGCCGACACAAGTGGCAGTCAGTCAGCGATGGCAGTAGGTTTTCAGAGTGGCAAACAAAATATGGGCCAATTATTAAGTTTATTCGGCCCAGATGTAAAATATAGAACTTTAGGCCATCCCACAGTTAAAATTTTATTTCTATGGAAGGTCGTTCACTCCACGGTCGAGAAAAAAAAAAAAATTCTATAAGTCATAATAATGAGAAAGTTTTATATAATAATGTCTTAGTTTTTCGTATTAATGTTAAAATTTCTTATAAAAATGAAAAACTTTGTAATTATCACACATCCTATACCAGGTCTATTAATATTTAGATTAGCATTTATGGGGTACTTTGTATTGACTATATAGACTACTGAGCTACCAGTGATCCAGACCCCATCTCCACTCTGGACCTGCCTGACCCTTTCGTTTGACCCACCTTTGGTTGATGATCGTCTCATCACCTCGGTAACTATGGATGCATCCATTCTGCCACGAGAATGCTCCAGCTGTTTTTCACCCAAATGAGGATGGGTTCTCTGTTGAGTCTGGTTCCTCTCAAGGTTTTTTCCTATTCCATCTCAGGGAGTTTTTCCTTGCCACCGTTGCCCTCGGCTTTCTCATCAGGGACAAACTGGTTTCTGTTTTATCTGCATTGTATAATTTCTTTGATTGTGTAAAGTTGCTATGTGACAATGACAACTGTAAAAAGCTCTAAACAAATAAACTAAAATTGAATTGAATATATGGTTAAAAAAATGGATGTGTACCGGGTGGGATATGAGGCAGATTGAAGTACACACACACTTGCAGGTGATCTGTGATTTATAAAGAGACGTTAACAAAATTGTTCCTTGTGTTTAAATTGCACTCGTTTATGTTTATTCAAGTTAAACTTTATCCGACTTTAAATTTGTGCTGCTGTGACGTATGTATGTCACGAGACAATATCAAAACGATGAATGTAGTAATTTTATTCATACTACCAGTAACCATACTATAGAGATGGTACTTATATAACTACCAGGAAGTACGCAATTACTAAAATCTAGTACAGTGGTTTGTGATTTGGGACGGAGCTGCTAAGTTTTTGTATATGGGACATCAATATAAAACTAAGTTATGCTTGTTGAAGACAGGAACACCAAAAGCAGGAAGAGAACAAGAAGACAATTCTGCTACAGAATTTGAAGGGTGGTGTTAGACTCTGGTAACCTGAGAACACAATTCTTTTTCCTCTGTGGGGGAAAACAACAATGGACTCTTACATGCCGCATGCCTGGCTTACACAAAAGCAGCAGTGTGGGTGACTGATTATGTCCATTCAAAGACTTAGTCTTGACATTCCATTGGTTATTCTGTGGGACAGAGACTGTATTGTTCAGCTGTTCCCCAAATGGATATTTGTCACACTAATTTATAAATGATTTTAATTAAAAATAAATACATTTTTCTTCTTTTATACACATCATTTTCATTTAATATTCTAAACAAAGCCAAGTTAAGTCCTCGTCATCCACTTTGCTGAGGAAAATATTTTACAAAGAGTCACAAGAAAAGTTTCAAAGACACAAAAATACCAATTTATTTTTACTTTATTTATCAAATACCTGCAAAAAACACAAATTCAAACAAAGACATCACAATATACTGTTATATTAATTACTGTGGCTGATCTGCTGCCTTTATTTTACTTTGTCTGTTGTCTTTGGCTAAAGTTCCATGGTATGACCATGTGACTGATCTCTCCAGGGTCCTATAAAAGCTTTATTTTTCACCGTTAATGTATGCATAATAAATATATATATATATATATATATATATATATAGATATATATATATATATATATATAGATATAATATGAATAATTGAATATCTTATCTTAAAGTGCCCATCACTCCCTCTGGTCCAGAAGTACGGCTCATTCTGCTGTTCCACCATCCCCTAAGACACAAGGTAGGACTGCATCAAAGACTTTTCTCTGTTTTTGCACCAAGATGGTGGAATGAACTTCCCATCAGTGTCAGTACAGCCAAATCACTGACTGTCCTCAAGAAAGAAATGAAGACCTATCACTTTCTCAAATATCTAGCAAAAAAAAAGTTCTTTTACTATGCTGCTCATTTTTAACAGTTTTTTTGGTTTGTTACACTTTGTTTTGTGATCTAGTGTATAAGTATTAATCGGATCAATGGTGAGACTCTTGAAAAAGCACTTTTGTATGTCTCTCTGGATAAAGGCGTCTGCTAAATGATGTTAATTAAATAAATAAAAAAAGAGAAGTATATGTAAAAAAAAAAAAAAAAGAAGTATAACCACTAGAGATGCATTAATACCGTTTTATAAAGACCGATATTTTTCTTCCTGGTACTCGCAGATACCGATACCGATACCGGTACTTTTTTGAAATGTGGGATTATTTGTATGGATCTAAGATTATGTCTCACCACTTTCTCTTCTAGTGCAAGGGTGCTAGCATTGCTGCTAGTTGTAAATTCTCTGTGCTCACTTTCGTACCTCTTGATAATAAATTTCGCAGTCTGCCATGTGTGGGTTGTCATTATAAATTTTTGAAATATTTCCACATCGTTGAGCCCAAAATTTTGTTAAATATTTTGTGCACTGAAAGGTCTATCAATGCCGTCACAGGATGTATCGGTCTTTTTACGATTTAACAATTTTTTTTTAACGATGACGAGTACATAAGCTTAGTATTTAGCCCGATATCAATACTGCTTCATCTCTAATAACTACAGTATATAAGCTCAAACAGCAGCACTGCCTTGTTATACTTTACCTCCACTATATTAGAAACACCAGCAACTGTACTCATTTATCCCATAATTACTTGCAGACACAGGTCAAAAATTGTGGGCTGTCATTTTAAACATAGCCTGGTTGTTGGTAGCAGATGGGTATTTTCACAAACAGAATTACAGAATGATCACAGGACAGGCTGTACTATCAGAGCAGACTGGTTTGAGCTGGAAGGAAGTCTATAATAACTCAAACAAGCAACATATCGAACCATGCAGTACATAAAGTACAACAGAAGAAGACCACTGTTATTCCACTCAGCCAATCAAAATCAAGAATGTGAGGATAACATAGAAACAAACAAACAAAACCCAATGTGGTTCTGTGAAGTTATAGTCCATTCATCTAAATCACATTTATAACAGTGGACATTGTCTTAAAGCATCTTTACAGAAATATACAAATCTAAAATAAACAGTATTTATTCCAGAGGCAATAATGGCAAGAAAAAAAAACTTAAGGGTTTTATTCACACCTGTAAAATGAGTATCCAGAAGAGGTCCAATCTGATTTTCCTCAGAAATCTTAAGTTAAGTTTTTTCTATCACACCTTTTCTTTAATTCCCAAAGACTGCTGTGTGTTAAAGTTTTAGTTTTTAGACATTAGCAGTGACCTGAAAAAAGCTAAAAACTGGGACCAAAAAAAAAATCGTCCCTGGCATTTTGGCTCAGTTCAGCCCACTACATCCGGTCTCAAATCCTACCCATCTTTGCCCACTCTTGCAGCGTCTGTCTGAGGGTCGTGTTTTTTTTTTACCGCACAATTTCTCTGCACCTATACTGATCCTGCACGCTTACACACAGTCGTTTAAAGATGTGATTGGTTCAGCCCAATGTCACTTAAAAAAAGAACCAATGGGCTGCTGATGAAATGTTTCATAGGCCGATCTGTGATGATTTTTTTAAAAGTACATTAAACAGCTGCAAAGACTAATTGAACTAGAAATAAGAACAGACTGATACGAGTTTTGATCAGACAAAAACAATATGAAATGTTATCAGCCCAAAAAATGTACGTCAGTCCAACGGGAGAAAAACGCCTGATCTGCCAGATGGCCAGCCACCTCATACCATCAGCCACCTCATACCATCAGCACCCATTTAAACATCAGGCATGATTAATCGATGGTTGATCATTAATTAAGAATAAATCGTATCGATTATTTGTTTTTATTAACTTTCTAGACTGGAAAGTGAGTGAAGTCTAGTTTCCCAGAGAGAGAGAGACAGAGAGAGAGAGAGAAAGAGAGAGAGAGAGAGAGAGAGAGGGAGGGAAGAACTGCAATTGTGTGGGGCTTACATTAGTCAGGTTGAGAATATGAAAATGGAGGTCACAAAGGTCACACGTTTCTTCCTAATGTTAATGTTCGATGTAAACGTCAGCTTAATATTTATATGTAGTTGTTAGCATTGAGAAAGTTTAATGTCCTGGCCGGCGCTGTGGTGTAGTAACATGCAAAAGTTGTTGCACTCCGGTGCCCCGGTTGGATTCCGACCTGGCTTCTTTCTGGTACCACATCTCTTTCGATCTCCCCCATTGCATCCCTCTGTCCCATCAATAAAGACAAATAATATCTTTAAAAAAGAAAGTTTACTGTCCTGGTTCTCCTGAAAATAAATAAAAATTTAAATGTACTTCTTACGTTTTATGATTTTTTTTTTATACATTTCATAATTTATTAATTGGTTATAATTGAAGTTATTAAATATAGAAATGCAGAATTAACTTAACTTGCCTGTGATCGTGTATCGCTACTTTTGTATTCTTCGTCTGTGTCAATTTTTGCATGAAACTGGTTCTTCCACCATAATGGCCCTCACACTCTTTCAAGCGGTTCAAAAGTTAATGAATGTTGGAGTTTTACGAGAGGGAGTAATGGAGCTTATTAAAAGATAACTAGGTTGAACAATGTCTTTTTTTTAATCTTTAACATGATAAAATACTTCTTCTTTATTCTGTTAACTCTTAATGTCATCGGCAAGTTGGTAGACATGATCAAGAGCACCCTTTAAAAAATATCTGCTTTACAGACACTTATAATTCCGGGTAATTCAGTACTACTGACCTTTTTTTTAAAAAATATTTTACACAACAAACCTTTTGTAAACGCTGGAAAAGACGATATGGGAAGACTTCCATGCAAATTGCTGGTTTGGCAGCTACATTTATACCGTTCTGAAATGAACTGTGGGAACGTGAGAAGGACATCCGATTTACTGATTTTATCATAATCTATCTTACGCTGTCTGACAACAAACAGCCAGACATTTACAAAACATGAACTAATTTGAAAAAATCCTGGTGGCTTAACAAAATAGCCTCGAGCTACCGCAAGCTTTCATTATTTTATTCACTTTTAAGCTGTAATTACAGGGGCGTGAGGTTGTGTTGTTAGTTCCCATGGCCTGTCTTAGGAGTGTTTCATAAAATATTCCCAAAGAAAAGTCTAAATACAGAAAAAAAACGGTGATATTGTTCAGTTCGAATATGTGTGTATGTGTAAATGATTTACAGACTCTTTGGTTAAAGCACATCATAAATCTATGCAGGTTTTCCAGCAAAGGACTTTGGTTGTCTTTTACTAGTGGTTGACATTGAAAGTCCAAACGTAGGAATGAAGGTTAAATAGATCATTAATGATACATTTTCCGAAAAAAAAAGCCCCCCCAAAAAAATCTGCCAATCCTGTCCAAGTTTACTCGAGACTCCTCCCCCAGCAGACAGGTGAGCAAACGGGTTATAAAGGTTTGTAAGCCCTTTATGAAACAGCAGGAGCTTTTATCTCTCCAGAGGACAGGAAAAGGAAAAAAGCCTGCTGAACAATAAATAATATTACAAAAAAATAGGCAAAATGGGATTGGGTGTAAGTGTTTTTTTAAAATGCTTTGAAAAGTTTGTGTAATACAGATTTTCAGTGTTGATTTTTCTGATATGCTTGGTGCCTTTGTAATGCTGGAATTCTACGTATGACAGTATTGTATTATCACCTGGATTTGACTTAAGTGTTAACTGATCTTGTCATATTTTGCATGGAAGGGTGGTGAGAAATACAAATTAGCAGCAACCTCTGAAGATGGGGTGAAAAAGAAGAAGAAGGGCAAAAAGCAGGACGATAACATGGAAGATTTGAAAAAAGAAGTGGATCTGGTAAGAAATTGTCAATATGCTCATTATAAATGCTGTTATAAATCTTTTTTTTTTGTTAATTATGTTACGTCCTTATTTTTCACCAAAGGATGATCATAAGTTGACCTTAGATGAGCTTCATCGCAAATATGGGACTGACCTTGAGAGAGTGAGTAGACGTTAGGTGTCTAACGACCAATAAAAAAAGCTAGTTTTTGCTAGTACCCTTTTAGACATATGTCTGATTATAGTCATGTGCTCATTTTTAATACAAGAAAATTGCCATGATTAAATTTGCAACACAAAATCAATAACAAATCAACTGTGTGTGTTAACGAAAAAAAAAAATTTTCCCCCAAAAAAATGTTATACTTGTATAAGGGCTTGACTGCTTCTCGAGCAAAAGAGATCCTGGCACGTGATGGACCCAACGCTCTGACGCCGCCTCCTACAACCCCAGAATGGGTCAAGTTCTGTAAACAGCTTTTTGGTGGATTTTCCACTTTATTGTGGATTGGAGCTATTCTATGTTTTTTGGCATATGGAATCCAGGCTGCCTCAGAAGATGAACCAGCAAACGATAACGTAGGAAATAAATGCCTTAGTGGTATCTAGTTACACAGTATCTTAACAGAACACCTTTGTTCATAATCCATACCTCTCCACCCTCTCTTTCCCTCTCTCTCTTTCTCGGACACGTACACACAAACCCTGTTTTCTGCAGTTGTATCTTGGAATTGTGCTTTCCGCTGTTGTTATGATCACTGGATGCTTTTCCTACTATCAAGAAGCGAAGAGCTCAAAGATCATGGAGTCCTTTAAGAATCTTGTTCCTCAGGTACTGACATAAAATAATATTCCACCACACACTCGAAGAGAATCATGTTACCGCTTACCTCCATGTATTTTTTGTATCGCAGCAAGCCCTGGTTATCCGTGATGGTGACAAGAAGAGCATTAATGCTGAAGATGTGGTTGTTGGAGATATTGTGGAAATTAAGGGTGGTGATAGAATCCCTGCTGATCTGCGCATTATCGCTGCACATGGCTGCAAGGTAACACGCGTAAATCTCATTCGATTAAAAAAGATGTTATTTAACCAAGTTAAAAACAATGAAATTCTGTATTTTTTTCCAAAGGTCTTACATTTGTGTAGTGATAATCCAGGGGTGGGCAATCTCGGTCCTGGAGGACCCTACAGAGTTTGTCTCCAACCCTAATTAAACACACCTGAACCAACTAATCAAAATCTTGCTAAATTTACCTGAGACTTACAGGTAGGTGTATTGAGGCAACTTGGTGCTAAGCTCTGCAGGACACCGGCCCACCAGGACCGAGATTGCCCTAACCCTTGTGATAATCCAAACATTTTAAAGTTTCTGTTAAGTGACTAGCAAATAGGACTGCGTGATATTGGGGAAAAAATTACATTGCGATATTTTGTTTTTCTGCGATAAATATTTCAATATAAAAACGTTTTACCAGATGATTAAATCACTCTATCAGGAAAATCTGCTTAAATATAATACACAAATTATAATCATAGATAAATACAATAGAAACGAATAATTATATGTAAAATCACACTGTTTAGTCTTCACCGTATAAATTGAGCACAATTAATATTTGTTAAAGCTACAAACACGATTGTTTTTCTGCCTGAATGTGTTAAACTTGCACTTAGACGGTAATGTGCAAATGCAAACTTTAACTCTATAATTAAACTTTGCAATTCATCTAGGAATCACATGTGTTCTGAAGTGTGGTGCAGTCAACGATAATTGACACTGAATATCCTGCAGTGTGACACTGCACAAAGTAGGCAAATAAAAAAATATTACTCAGTAAGTCGATTTGCCTGTTTCTGACTGAAATTTAGAGCAGCAAGCTGACTGCCAAACCCAGCTATCATAGAGTGATTATTGCAGTACCACAAAAATGGGAACCTTTACAGCTAAGAGCCCTACAGGGGCAAAATGGTTACTGCCCCATAATGCATCAGTGGACCAAGCTCCAACCAAGACCTTGTTTTATAACAAATGGTCTCAATTCTATTAAAAGTCTATTATTTTTCTATCAAAACAGTAAAGGGTGAATGCAGGCTGTGTGTCTAATATCGAAAAAATAATTCTATTGTAAAATATTAAAAGATAAAGAGTGGCGGTTTATTATATTTTTGGCATTTGGTAGACACCCTTATCCAGAGCGACTTACATTTATCTCCCTTTTATATCTCTGGCATTTAAGGGGTTAAGGGCCTTGCTCAGGGGCTGAGCAGTGTAAGTTCGGTGATGCTGGGAATCAAACTGTGGTCAACAGTCCAGTAGTTGTTTGCCACAAAGGCTGAAAAAATAAAATAAAAGCTAGTCACCGTAAGTACTACCTGAAGTGGTGCTGGTATTCTGGTGAGGGCGCCCTCTAGTGGTTGGAGGTTGGAATCGTCACAGCTAACTGGAAAACTGTGAGTTTAATTCCCAGCACCACCATGTTGCCACTACTGGTTCCCCACGATAAATGTAATTCACTCTAAATAAGGGCGCCTGCCAAATGCCAGAAATGTAAATATATTGCTACAAATACAGTTAAACAAAGTTGTGCAAAGAATCGTTTAAAACAAGCTACCAGGAAATACACCGGATAGCTATGTAAATGTTATTCTGTCTATTACTCTAAAGACGAATTGGATAGTTGTCTGTAGCTTGATGTGAGAAGCTTATTTTGCCTACCTTTCCAGGTGGACAATTCCTCCCTTACTGGTGAATCTGAGCCTCAGACTCGTACCCCCGACTTCTCCAATGATAATCCTCTGGAAACGAGAAACATTGTATTCTTTTCTACAAATTGTGTTGAAGGTAAATATAAATTAAATTACTTGTTTACAGAAATAAAAATTATTGTTTGTGTATAATATATACTGTATATTATATGGGGGAAGTGGTAGCACTGTGGTTAAGATGTTGGTCTGCTCATTGGAAGATCGGGGTTTGATTACAAGCTCCACCAAGCTTCCACCTCTAGACCCCTGAGCAAGACCCTTAACCCCAAACTGCTCAGTTATAAATGAGATAAATGCAAGTCGCTCTGGTTAAGGGCGTCTGCCAAATGCTGTAAATGTGAATATATACACCTTTTTTTTAGGTTCCGCAAAAGGTATTGTCATAAACACTGGTGATCGGACGGTGATGGGTCGAATCGCCACCCTGGCATCAAGTCTTGAGGTTGGACAGACTCCCATCGCCAAAGAGATCGAACATTTCATCCACATTATTACCGGTGTGGCAGTTTTCTTGGGTGTGTCCTTCTTCGTTTTGTCTCTTATTCTGGGATACGGCTGGCTTGAAGCTGTCATCTTCCTCATCGGAATTATTGTTGCCAATGTACCCGAGGGTCTGCTTGCTACTGTAACTGTAAGTAAAAATAGAATTATAATTCACTTTCAGCTTTATTTATACATTCGTAAAATATGCCTAAACTAAAAAAAAATATTTGCTAGAATTTTATATGGTAAGCAAGAAATCCAAAGGAAGTGGTAGTCATTTTTAAAAGCCAAAAAACATTAACAATTCTCTGTGTATAACAGGTGTGTTTGACTCTAACTGCCAAGCGTATGGCCAAGAAGAACTGTCTGGTAAAGAATCTTGAAGCTGTCGAGACTCTCGGCTCCACCTCCACTATTTGCTCAGACAAGACAGGAACCCTGACCCAGAACCGTATGACTGTGGCACATATGTGGTTCGACAACCAGATTCATGAAGCAGATACCACAGAGAACCAAAGCGGAGCCGCTTTTGACAGAAGTTCTGCTACTTGGTCTGCACTTGCTCGTGTCGCTGGACTTTGCAACCGCGCAGTCTTTCTTGCAGATCAAGCCAACGTTCCGATTCTTAAGGTATGCTATTTTTTAAGGTATGCCAACTTATCAGGTGTATACCATGTTCTTATACTACAACGAGATGTATAGTTCATTGCCGAGTATTCAAATGCTTTTTAGAGAGATACAGCTGGTGATGCTTCAGAGTCCGCCCTGCTAAAATGCATTGAGCTCTGCTGTGGTTCCGTGAAGGACATGAGAGACAAATACCCAAAAATTGCTGAGATTCCTTTCAATTCCACCAATAAATATCAGGTACTATAATTTCACGCATTCTTTCCTTTGAAGAGAAAATTTGCAAGACGTTCAAAAATCCTAACATCATCTAATTGTCTCCAGCTCTCCATCCACAAAAACACCAACTCTTCAGAAACAAAGCATTTGCTGGTAATGAAGGGAGCTCCTGAGAGAATCCTAGACCGGTGCTCAACTATTATGCTTCATGGAAAAGAGCAACCTCTAGATGATGAAATGAAGGATGCTTTTCAGAATGCTTATGTAGAATTAGGGGGTCTCGGAGAAAGAGTACTAGGTAAGTAATAAATTGCTCAGAGAAATGATCTTCTCCTGATACAAAAGACAACCAACACTAAACCTCAACATATTAGAACACAGTGTAGTTTCAACACCTTAGAGCTTCAGGGTCTCTGAAGAGATGCAGAGTTTTACTTGTTCTGTGTCCATTAAGGTTCCTGCAACTTCTGATGCCAAGACTCAGGAGATGAACTAATCATGTTTCCCGTTAAGAACCAATAGGATTTTGCGTATATGCAGTCAAAACAAAATGACCAAATCACTTTCTGAGACGACTCAATGTTCCAGAGTCATAATAACGATTCATTCCTAATGAACGAACCATTAATGTATGGCACATCTCTACAGTTAATAGACCACTATTAACTAGGGTTGGGTACCGAAACCGAGTGCCAATATGGCACCGTTACCTATTTATGCACTAGAAGTGAATCAAAACACAGATGCCTCATTTCAGTTCCACTTAAAATAAGCCTAAGTGATCGATTGAATTATTTGTCCTCTGGTTCTCTGAAACGAATGTAAGAAGCAAAAAATAATTTCCAGTAATAATAAATCAACAAATATTTGTATTAACGCCAACGTCCATGTTGTCCACGCCAGTGTCCATGTTGATTTTACATTTAGTCTTAAAAGCACCAATTGACATAAGAGCATCCGAGAAGCGTATATGCAGTACTTACACTTGTCCTGAAGACAGGAGGTAGCCTACCATTAGCTACCAATAGCCATGCTTAAAACGCCTAAACTTTCTGAAGGGTGGCTGTATTTCACAATAAAGAATTCCGAAACGCAATAAATGTCTTTGCGTGTAACGGGAAAAAAACACGTCAATTTTAATAAAATATTCGAGGACACATGGGATTAAGTAAAAAAAAAATAATGCACCATGTTTCACAGCTTGCAGACATCATCTGGCAGTGTGGGCGGGTTTATGTATACATTTACTATAGATAAATCTGTTTAACAAGTACTACAGAAATAAACCAACAAATGAATTGCTTTTTTTGCAGGTTTTTGCCATTACAGCCTCCCTGATGATCAGTTTCCTGAAGGCTTTGCATTTGACATGGATGAAGTGAACTTCCCCACTGAGAATCTGTGCTTTGTTGGACTCATGGCCATGATCGATCCTCCCCGTGCTGCAGTACCCGATGCCGTGGGCAAGTGCAGGAGTGCCGGAATCAAGGTGTAGTGTTTAAGCATTATATTGTATGTTTTACAGTAGAACAATAATCAGTTTTCTAAAAGATTTTAAATATTTTTGCGATTTTCAGGTCATCATGGTGACAGGAGATCATCCAATTACAGCTAAAGCCATTGCTAAGGGGGTGGGTATCATTTCTGAAGGTAACGAAACTGTGGAGGACATCGCTGCTCGTTTAAACATTCCAGTTACAGAGGTTGACCCCAGGTAACTGCAGTACTTTGGAATAAGGCATTAAAGCGCTTATCTGGAGGTTTCTAAAGTTTTGTTAGACATCAGCTGAAAAAATTATTATTCACAGAGATGCGAAGGCTTGTGTTGTCCACGGTGGAGATTTGAAAGAAATGACCTCAGAACATTTGGATGACATCTTACACCACCACACCGAAATTGTGTTTGCCAGAACATCTCCACAGCAGAAGCTGATTATTGTTGAAGGTTGTCAGCGACAGGTACAATAAAAAGGGAGCGCAATTAACGTCGCTTCTTTTTAACATTTTTTAAATGTTGCTGATTTAGATCATGTGTAAATATTTTGCTTTCGATCAAAGGGGGCCATCGTAGCTGTGACCGGTGATGGTGTGAATGATTCTCCTGCTCTGAAGAAGGCTGACATTGGTGTTGCAATGGGTATCGCTGGATCTGATGTCTCTAAACAGGCTGCTGATATGATTCTCCTGGATGACAACTTTGCTTCCATCGTTACCGGAGTGGAAGAAGGTAAGGATGGCTACTAAACATTGCTCAAATTTTCCAGCGAATCTGCAATTTGCTCAAATGTTTTTCTGTCTCCAGGTCGTCTGATATTTGACAATTTGAAGAAATCCATTGCATACACACTGACCAGCAACATTCCAGAGATTTCACCCTTCCTGCTCTTTATTATTGCAAACATCCCTCTTCCTCTGGGCACCGTCACCATTTTATGTATTGACCTGGGAACTGACATGGTACGAATTCCCTAAAAGTAGAACCAGATTTAAAGCCGACCAATATATGAATATAAAATGATGGGATAATTGTGGGTTTTAATTTTCAGGTTCCTGCTATTTCTTTGGCATATGAAGCTGCTGAAAGTGACATCATGAAGAGACAGCCCCGAAATGCTAAAACTGACAAGTTGGTGAATGAAAGGCTTATTAGTATGGCCTATGGTCAAATCGGTAAGAAAACACTTTCTAAGCAAGGAAAATGTCTCAAGGTTACCGTATGCAACCTCGATTTTCTATAGGAACATGATGCTGTGTCTCTTAGCCATAACGTTGCGATGCACCTATATATTCAACCTAGATAACAGTCATATATTGAAGGTCAAAAAGCGAGTACAGGTGGGTGGAGAAACGTGTCAGCGGTGATGTGTGACAGAAGAATATCAGCTAGAATCAAGAGGAAGGTGTACAAGACAGTGGTGAGACCAGCTTTGATGTATGGTTTAGAGACAGTGGTGAGACCAACTATGATGTGTGGTTTAGAGACAGTGGTGAGACCAGCTATGATGTATGGTTTAGAGACAGTGGTGAGACCAGCTATGATGTGTGGTTTAGAGACAGTGGTGAGACCAGCTATGATGTATGGTTTAGAGACAGTGGTGAGACCAGCTATGATGTATGGTTTAGAGACAGTGGTGAGACCAGCTATGATGTATGGTTTAGAGACAGTGGTGAGACCAGCTATGATGTATGGTTTAGAGACAGTGGTGAGACCAGCTATGATGTGTGGTTTAGAGACAGTGGTGAGACCAGCTATGATGTATGGTTTAGAGACAGTAGCACTGAGGAAGAGACAGGTGGCAGAGCTGGAAGTAGCAGAGCTGAAGGTTTTCTTTGGGAGTGACAAGGTTGGACAGGATTAGGAACGAGTTCATCAGGGGGACGACTCATGTTAGATGTTGGGGAAGAAAGTCAGGGAAGCCAGATTGAGGTGGTTTGGACATGTCCAGAGGAGGGATAGTAAATATATCGGTAGGAGGATGTTAGAAATGAAGCTACCAGGCAGAAGGCAAAGAGGAAGAGCAAAGAGGAGGTATATGGATGTGATATACGAGGACATGAAGTTAGTGGGTGTGAGTGAGGAGCATGTAGAGAATAGGGTTAGGGGAGACAGATGATTCACTGTGGACACCCCTAAAAGGGAACAGCCGAAAGAAAAAGAAGATAACAGTCATATATTCCCACATGAAAGAATTCTATAGTATTGTGGAGTAACTTTACTATGGAACATGTGGTAAACCTTACTTTAGTAAATAGTAGGTGTAGTAAATTGTAATGATGTAATTGTGGAGTAAACTGTAATGATGTGGTAATTAGTTGTGTTAATTCTACTACACTTGTTATAGTAACTCTACTATAGTAAAATAAACAAATAACTACATTAATTACTAGAGTAAATTTTCTACAATTATATTATACTGTATGTGCGAAAACCTTCACAGCACAAATCAGAATAAAACGTGAATCTATACAAACACACACACACACACACACACACACACACAAAATTATAATATATTATAATATAATAGAGTTTATCACAGTCTTCTAGTTTATTACAGTAACTTGTAAAATTTACTACAGTTAATTCACTAGAGTTAATACTATAGTACACTGCAGGAAGATGGGGTAATTACTATAATATACTACACTATACTACAATTTACTACATCTTACTGTAATCGATCCTAAAGTATCCTGTGGTATATTTTCAGGTGGGTTTACTTATAGGTGTTTCAGTATATAGTGCACGAAACACTGACCTCTCTCCAATCCGTCCAACATCCTCATCAAATTAGTTTTCATCCTCATCCCTAAGGTTCTTAATTATAAGATCCATGAAATCTTTGTAACGATTTGCTCTCGAGGTTGACTTAAATCAGACCAGCAAGTCAAATCATGCCATAACATTCCTACAGTTATATAATGTAAATGTTGGTGCATTTTCATTAGTTGATCAGCTTTTTAAAAACAAGGCTAGCTGGATCATGTGTCTTGGAGGAATCACATCCTGGCCCTTAACTTTCTCAGTGTTTCCTTGCAGCCGGACAGAGCTGGCTTATAGACGGGAATTAGCAACTGACCAAATTTTTTAAATAATAGATGCATTATATTTTGTTACAGGAATGATGCAGGCTACTGCAGGATTCTTCACTTACTTTGTGATTCTTGCTGAAAACGGCTTCCTGCCTGCAGACCTAATAGGAGTGCGTGTCAATTGGGATGATAAATATTACAATGATTTAGAGGACAGTTATGGCCAACAATGGGTATGTAATACTGCACTGTACAGTGAGGAGCAAAAATACTGAATTTACCTTTCAACTGTACCTAATTTTCCCCTTCGCTTATTGCTTTTCCAGACTTATGAACGAAGAAAAATTGTGGAATACACTTGCCATACTGCATTCTTTGCCAGCATAGTCATCGTACAGTGGGCCGATCTGATCATCTGTAAGACCAGGAGGAACTCCATCCTACAACAGGGAATGAAGTAAGTAAACAGAGTTCTGGAAAGGATATATTCAGTAATTATGACATTTTGGTCAAAAGAGTACGCACCAAAAAAAATGCTATTTTGTGGATTTTAATTTATTTTTATTTCCTTTTCTAGAAACAAAATCCTTATATTCGGATTGTTTGAAGAGACCGCATTAGCAGCTTTCCTATCCTACTGCCCAGGCATGGATGTGGCACTTAGAATGTATCCACTAAAGTAAGTTTTAATACATTTGATCTTTTTTTAACTGCTTTTACTTAGGGTGACCATACCGTACGTCCTCTTTCTTTTTTTGGACATCAAAAATGCGCCAGGGATTTCCAAACAGCCCAAAATGTCCAGAATTTGGCTTTCGCTTCCATTTACAGCATTTAGCAGATGCCCTTATTGCCCAAAACGACTTACAATTATCTCTTTTATACAATTAAGCAATTTGGGGTTGGAGGGTGTTAGCTTGGTAGCCATGGTAGCCATACTTTGGGTGTGTTTTTTGCATTTCTTTCATAAGTCCCGCCTTTCGCACGCCACCATTGGCCAGTCACGTACACAAACATCGGTCAAATCATTGTACTCGGTGTTACTGCAACTGTTAATAAACAGAGAAGCGACCTGCTTGTTAACAGGGGGCGTCGTGTGGTTCCTTAATCAGTGAACTTATTATTCTATAGTTGAGGACCAAAAATAAATAGAAAAGGATTGTGTGTTAAAGTCTCCACTGTCCCTCCCCTCTGGTTGTCCTCTTTTTTTATTTAGTAAAATATGGTCACTCTACTTTAACTTTAAAAATAATTATTCAAGATACACTAACAATGACATGGTTCCCAGTATTAAACCTACCATCTGTTCCATTCAGACCAAGTTGGTGGTTCTGTGCTTTCCCATATTCACTGATCATCTTTCTTTATGATGAGGCAAGAAGGTACCTTCTTAGACGGAACCCGGGAGGTAAGAACTCATCAGTTTTTATTAGAGTAAAAATGATACGTATTGTGTGTCTTTTTGATTTAACAGGTTTCCTGATATGTGTGTGTTCTGTATTTTTAGGCTGGGTGGAAAAGGAGACGTACTACTGAAAAAAAAAACGAATATTAAACACATTATATACACTTACGGTTTGCATGTCTTATTCAAATATATTACTAATGTTTTAATAAAGGTGAAGTCAGACAGTGATGCTGTGAAATTAGTGTCTTCTTTTACACTTTATAAAAACATTATAATGTATAATAATGTTTTTGATCATGCTACAATTTGCAGACACCCTTATTCAGAGCAACATACAGAGTAATTGGAGGTTAAGGGCCTTGCTCAGGGGCGCAGCAGCAGTGGCTTGGTGGTGTTGGGGATTGGACCCCGGTCTTTCTGGTCTTAGTCCAACACCTTAACCACTAAGCCACCACTTCCCCGCAAATGGTTTACATTTACGCTTACAGCATTTTGGAAGATGCCCTTATTCAGAGTGGCTTTTTATCTCATTTATACAACTGAGCAATTGGGGGTTGAGGGCCTTGCTCAGTGGAGCAAGTGGTGGCTTAGTGAAGCTGGGAATCTTAATCATGAGCCACCACTTCCCTACAGTACAAACCTATTTTTTTTTTCATCCTATTCATGCATCCAGAGTTCCAAGCTAATGTTCAACATAAAAGGGTGTCCAAATCAAATCATGTCCAAATCAAAAGGACCAGTGTGAATAAAGTAGCAATAGCACTTTAGCAAGTCTAAAAGGACATTGATACACTACAGTACAAAGTATTGGGACACCTGAACATCATTTACAGTTACATTTCTGTCTTTTGGCAAACGCCCTTATCCACTAAATTTTCTTATTTATTATCCAAATGTGCAGTTGAGGATCTAGAGACTTGCTCGGGGGATCAGAAGTAGACTAAAATAATATTCACACTTCTAGAAAGACTTTCCACTAGATTGGGTCATGTGACTGTGTGAATTTGTGTTCATTCAGCTACAATAGTATTAGTAAGATCGGACACCAATGTTGTGAGTTCTGGGGTACAGTCAGGGTTCCAGTTCACTCTACCCCACTTGAGTTCTTTCATTCTAAACAAATCCCACCAGTTCTTCACTGAGATCAAGAGCTTTGTGCACAGGCGCATTGTCATCCGGTAGAAGTGCTTTAGTCTCTTAGTCTCTTAGTTCTAGTCTAAGTGCGATGACATATAGAGGCATCTTTAACAATTTCGTGCCTCCATTTACATGGTGACAGTTTAGGGTGGACACACATGTGGGTGTGGTGGTAAAGTGCCCATAATTTACCACGTCTGGGTCCCCGAGCAAGGCCCTTAACCCCCAATTGCTCAGATTTTTTAATGAAATAAAATTGTCAATGCTGTAAAATTACATTTTCAGACGTTTTTATCCAGAGCAACTTGCATTTATCTCTTTTTTTATACAATTGAGCAATTAGGAGTTAAGGGCCTTGCTTAGGGGTCCAACAGTGGTAGCTTGGTGGTGCTGGGAATCGAACCCCAATTGTCCATTTAGCAGTCTAACACCTTAACTACTGCGCTACCGCTTTCATTGGACAAAAGTTTGACACTGAAACAAAGATTTTCAACAAAAATAAGCAAATTTTTTTTACATTTTCTAAATTACATTTTACATTTACATATTTATCTCATAAAAAGTCAGAGTTTAAAAATAATACTGTATAATAGAGACTCATTCGAATTATAGCCTAAGCAGAGAGATATTAGCTGTATGATGCTGATGCTCGGGACCGATTATGCAAAACATTTCCTTGGCAACTTGACAACAATATTAAAGACGCTTAGCAGAAGAGCATCACAGGTTACCTGAAAATTCTTCTTTTTTTCTTTTTTTGCTGTACGTACATGGATTGGTTAAAACTGGTTTATGGTTATAATTCGCAATCACAGTAAAAACTCCCAAATAACATTTAAAAACTTAATACCAAACCCACAGGCAAGACAGAATCAGCAATTGTCTGCAATTAAATGTTTTAACATACAGTATTTAAAAGTATTACCAACTATACTGATATAAAAAGTACAAATAAATGTGATGGAACAATGAATCTGATGGATTTAACTACCAGTATACATGTGAAAAAGTACATTTACTCATCATCATTTCAATTATGGTTTAATTTTAAAAAAGGTTCTCGCACGAAAAACAAGAATAGTGGAAGTGGTGGCTCATGGTTAAGGTGTTGGATTACCAATCCAACAGTTATGGGTTCAATTCCCAGCTCTGGCAAGACACCACTGTTGGACCCCTGAGCAAGGCCCTTAACCCCCCAATTGCTCAGTTGTATAACAAGGGATATTGTAAGTCGCTCTGGATAAGGGTGTCTGGCAAATGTAAGAATAGCAGTTGTAGATTAGAAGGGTTTGTTTTTTAATAAAAAAGAATGCAAATGTGATTTATTATAATATTTTACACTTGGTAAGATTTTATAGACCAAAATAGCATACGACAAAAAAAAATAGCTTATTTTAATAATGAAACTACGCCATTAAAACAGAAAAGTATTTCATTACCATGAGGCCATTTCTCGTTATTTTTATGAGAGACTATGACAGGATAACAGGAAAATATCTCATTATTTTGAGAACTCATCGTTATGAGAAATTAAGTTATTTTTTTATGAAAAACTGTTTTTATTACAGGAAATCATCTCATTATTCTAAGAAAGTTTCTCATTATTTTGAGAAATTAAGCCATTTTTATGAGAAACTATATCATTATTAAAGACAAGTATCTCATTAATATGAGAAAGTTTCTCATTATTACAAGAAATCAACTCATTTTATGAAGAACTATGTTATTATTACAGAAAAGTATCTCATTACTTTGAGAAAGTTTCTCATTATTCTGAGAAATTAGGTCATTTTTATGAGAAACTATGTCATTATTACAGATACGTATCTCATTATTATGACAATGTTTCTCATTATTATGAGAAATTAAGTCATTTTTATGAGAAACCATGTTAACATTACAGAAAAGTATTTAATTACTTTGAGAAAGTTCCTCATTATTCTGAGAAATTAAGTGATTTTTATGAGAAACTATGTCATTGTTACAGAAAAGTATCTCATTATTTTGAGAAAGTTTCTGCTTATTATAACCAGTTCCTCGTTATTATTACTTACAGAACTATCATTTTTTTCTCGACTGCGGCAGAAACAGGCTTTCATACAGAACAATCTTACAAATATGAACAAAAACATTTATGAGCAAGATGACAGCTAAATGCTACAAATCCCCATTTAAACATTGCCATCATTGCATAACACTAAAGGAAAAAAAATGAAAGTGATTGATTGATTTTATACATATTAACATATAAATAATTCGTATTAATAATTTTTAATGTTAAATACAAGCAAAAATGAAGCAACACTAACAACTAATAATTTGTTGTCTTACCTGAGAAATGTTCTTAGATGAAAGTTGTTTCTTTTGTTGTCCGCTTGAGGAATCTTCTTCGAATTCTGCCCAAACAACAATAAACGTAATTCTCTGCCAGATTTTTAAAATCTAATTCTTTTTATAGTTTTCTAATTTTCTGTTAAAAATAAAACATTTCCTGAGACTTTGTTAGGAGAGACACTGTCCTCACATTATCATGAGTTCTTCGTAAAGAGATGGAATCACAAATAGTCTGATCTAAACTGGCCAGGAACTGTTTCCTCCTGTATTTCTCAATTTGTCCACAAACAGCCCAGCCAACCCTCTTATGTTTATAGTATTCTTTGTGGTATATGTTGTCTCCGCCCTCTTGGTTCCAGTTGCAGGAAGGTTTATCAGAGAACCTTTAACAAATATCCACAACATGTCTTGCATTTCTTATAGTTAAATCACATTGAGTCCAACCTTTTTTAAGTATTTAGTTTGTTTTTCTTGTTGTTTTATGTCAGAGTTACATAGACGGCCTTTTTCAGAGAAACTTACATTTATCTCATTTATACAATCGAGCAATTGGGAATTAAGGGCCTTGCCCAGGGGCCCAGCAGTGGCAACTTGGTGGTGCTGGAAATGAAACCAACAGTCTTCCAACTAGCAGTTCAACACCTTAACCACTGCACTACCACTTTAAAACTTCCTAAAACATCTGCTTTATCTTTGAGGGCAAGATATTCTATTCGTATAAAAACTTTAATTATTTATTTTTTATATCCAGGTTTTCTACACTTTGCCCTTACAATCTAGAACGTATATAACCTGCACTGAAGTAAATCCAGATTAAATACCCAATCAAATGGCGAAATTATAACTCCAAATGATTAATTTAATACCTTTAGGATGATTGTCATTGACCACTTCGAATGACTTACCTGCATAAACACCTGGTGTGTCTAAAATATTTAAAAGTTTGTACACAAACAGTTCCCCTACCTGTGACATGTTTAGGGAAGTCTTTTGTTTTGATTCACCTTGATTTAAGTCTCCTCCCCTTTCTGACAGGTAAGATACCTTTTTAGGATCGTGCATTAGCATGTCGTTAAAACCACCAATAAAGGTCAACTGTACGTCTTTATACGTTTTTATTTTAAGCATGTTTTTACAATCAATGTTTCATGTACATTAGCACATTTGCTAGTGTACATGTTATAATTTGTTTTAAATTGTTATAATACAGTTTATTTAGCAAAGATACAAAATGATGGCAAAGGTCAAAACAATCTCAAATGGAGCAAATAATGAAATAAAAGAACTTGTACACACAAAAAGAATGTTCTTATATCAACCAATCAGAGCTACACTTAAGCATAGATTTTGGTCGTCCCAAATCTAATAAATAAAAAGTCAAAGGCCATAAAATGGTTCATTTATAAATGAACCATAGGTTTAGGTATTTATATACAAATACTTTCGTTACAGTACTTAGATAGATTTTTTTTCATTTATTATTAAATAAATAAAATAGATATAACTTCACTACACTCGTTTTTCACAAAAAGTACAAAGTAGAAAAAGCCATACATTAATTTGCTTTTAAGTTGTAATATAGTCAATTATATAATGTCGTTTTTATAAATTAAATACTGATCTAAAGCCTTTTTAAGAGCTAACACTTGAATAGGCTTTGGTATCATTAGGTATCATTTAAATTACATCAACTCTTCAATCAGCAGCCTACAGAACACCGACATAAGAAACTTTAGCCTACAAATTTACCAAAAACACCACAGCAAGAAAAACTAGACTAAATATTATCAGTTTTGAACATTATTAATGACAAAATACAGTAAATGGTAATAAAATAGGAACAAATTAGTGTATTTTCTTTTCTAGCTGTTCACTTTCAAACAAACTCCACTGTGTTAATGAGGAAACACAGAAAACAGCCCTTAATACTGGATTGAAATTAACTTTTTACACCTGAATGGTTTAAAATCACATTTTACACACTGGAGTTCTTTGTAATGCTGTAACTTGAGTAGTTCTTCATCATAATACTTCATAATCCTTTACTCTTACTGAGGTCAGATTTTTTTTTTCACCATTTTTACTTGTACTCAAGTGAATTATTTATTAGTAGCAATAATTTTACTTCAGTCAAAATTTTCAGCAGTCATTCCATCACTGATCATGCTGGAATAATGAGTATCCTAGTTCTAGTAAAGAGACATTTTAAAATAGAAAAAGGGGATCAGATTGAGATGCTGTGTCCTCTTTTTTTTAGCGATAATATGTGCATTACATCATTTTATATCATTTCTAAAAAATAAAAAAAAAAAGAATCAAGAAGAGTATTTTATTCCAGATTATGTTTTTATTTATCTAAATGCTGTTAAAATGTGTTGTTGTTTTTTTTTATAATAACACATTTAACAATAAAACTTTTAGTACAGCTTCATAACATATAATCATTCCATGTTATTATTAACAATTATTAACCCAATTAGTGTGAAATTATGCATGTTTGATAGCTGAGACATCCCATATAAAATGATTGGAATTCTGCAGCCATTTTGCTCCCAGAAAATCCTAAAATCTGGAAATCCGATCTTAGTATTTGGGCTTTTGCTTACGGTTTGGTCCCCACCAAATGTCTTCTGTGACTCTGGATAAATATTGATAAATATAAGTGTGTGTGTGTGTGTGTGTGTGTGTGTGTGTGTGTTTGTGTGTACATATAATGCTCTTTTGACAATAAAAATACATTTTTATTTAATCCAATCAAAGACCAAAATTCTCACCAATGATCACGTGTCTGAAATGTACAAAGCTCATTATTATGATATCCAGTGAGGATCTCAATGTTTCTTTAAAGCTCCGACAACATCTACACCTCAGACTCCAGTGCATGAATCTATCTAACACGGCAGCACCTGCCTGCAATAAATCATGCATCGATGAAGCATCTAATGGATCATATAAAAGCTAATGGAGTCCCTTATCCACAAAGGTGCTACCTACACAGTCATCAAACTAAACATTATCATGGTTGGCTTCAGGATCTCAGGCCAATGGCTGCCTGGAGAGTTGAATTACATCAGCCAGGCATATATATATATATAGAACTTTATAGTCAAACACAAGTAGCAGAGTCACCCGTCTTGGCCCGTCGTTACAAACTTTAGCTGTTTTCTTAAACAGGAACCAAACCTCCAGCTGCAAGAAATGATACCTTGTACCTCCATAGAGTAGAAAGCTACTTGCAATGTTAGCAGTAAATTAAATATAGCAGAAATTAATTACAAAATAAAATAGTTTAGTCGTACTATTCCAGTCAGATGATCTTTTATTACAAATTTACTATAATAACCTGTAAAATGTATGTGAGTGATCTGACATTGGTATCCATTAGAAATGGGAATCTGTCCTTTCACACTGGAACTCACTGTCCCCCATCAACAACTCTGTTCCCCATAGAACCACTCTTTAAAATACTGTTGATCAGTTCACTACAGTTCTTTCTATAGTTTAACGTAAACATTAACCGAGTGTAAATACTCTAATAAACTAAATCCTTTAGTAAAGATTAGAATATCATAGAGTTGATCACAGTCTTCTAGTTTAGTACAGTAACTAGTAAAGTTTACTACAGTTTATCCATTCACTAGAGTTTATACTATAGTACACTGCAGGAAGATGGGGTAAATAATCTAATATACTAAACTATACTACATCTTACTGTAATCAATCCTAAAATATATTCTGGTATTTCTTTATGTGGGCTGTAACCTATAAAGCACTAAATGTTCTTATGCTCCGGTATCTGAAAGAGCATTCGGATTGTTATGATCTGCCATGCCTCTATGATCAAAAGTTTCAGGCTATTTGTTGGTACCACAAATAGTAAAAGCAGAAAAAAAAAACTTTCTTCTACAAACCACTGAGGAATATCCCTAAAATTAGAGTTTAACCTCAGACAAAAGGTTAGTCAGGAGTTTAAACTAATTTGTTTATTTGACAAAATAAATATTCTCATGCTATAAATTAATTTGAAAGATTTTTTTATACTTTAAAGCCACTCACTGCTGATAAATAATATGTGTGTGGCTGGTACCATAACCAGGATATCAAAAATAGTATAACAGAAATGTAAATACAGATAAGCCAGTAAACGGGGGCAAGTTTAAAACCAGGATTTGGTAGACGTTCTTATCCAGA